>WBNM01033630.1:0-29311 GCA_013399055.1 Ramphastos sulfuratus | reverse complement strand
CTGAGGAACATGTCCTGAAGGCCATGGCGGCCTGCATACAGAGTAGGTTGTGTCTCCTGTCAGAGGAGGAGCTGGGAAGCTCCTGAGCCCAGGAGGCAAGGGAGATAAGCATGAGGCAGGAGTGCAGGTCTATATTTGGGGTTGGTTATGTGTGTGTGGTCACCCAAAGCCTGGGTGGACTGCCTTTGCCCATCACCATAATTACCTTTCCTTTCATAGCTGGGGTTGGGGACGCATCGAGACACTGCAGAACACATCAGGAGATGCAGTGTGGCTTACTCAGTGCATATTTATCAGCCCCTGTCCCAGTTGTGTTACATTTAGGAAACAGGATAATTTTCTGGTTGTAGCCCAGGGAATTTGTGGCATCCTAATCCCAGTTATCCTGCTGTACAACCTGGGAGAAGCTGTTTAGCTTCTCTTTGATGGTAAGAAAGGAGCTGGCCCCATGGATGGATTTTAATACCATGCCAAGCTTTAAAAAGTCTGGAGCTAAAGTTAGCCTTCTGCAGCCATATTTAGGGGTGGAGGGGGTGACTTGGTTTCCTCTGAGCACCCTCAAACTGTCCCCACTGAGACCAGCTGGAGATTTTGGGTGTTCAGCAGGCTGAAACGTGAAGCAGTGGGAGAGTGAAAGCAGCTGCTTGTGTTGCTGCTGAGGAGCTCACTGGGGTGGTGTGGGGAGACATGGAGAACAGCCTGGCTCTGCTGGGCTCAGTGCTGCCTGCCTGCAAGTAGGGTACATGGGCTGGGGTCAGTGCTGACTGCCTGCAAGTGGGGTGCATGGGCTGGGCTCAGTGCTGCCTGCCTGCAAGTGGGGTGCATGGGCTGGGCTCAGTGCTGACTGTGACTGGAAGTGGGGTGCATGGGCTGGGCTCAGTGCTGACTGTGACTGGAAGTGGGGTGCATGGGCTGGGCTCAGTGCTGACTGTGACTGGAAGTGGGGTGCTTGCCTTAGTCTGTTCAAGACCTCTGGTGCAGCCCTCGGTTGAGGGGAGTCAGAGCTCCCTTGGTAGGGACAGAGGAGAGCACCTGCCCACATGTCTGGGTGTGGGATGAGTCCTCCAGAGACATTCAGCTCTGCTCACAGGCTGAAGAGCTTTGTGAAGATTTAGACAGCTTGCTCAGGCTCTGCTGCCTGCACTTCTGGTGACTTATAAGTAGCTGACTTGTGGTGCATTGAGGATGTCCAAGGGTGTGGTGAAGCTGCTCATGGCTGCAGAGAAACCCAACCAGAGGCCTGAGGATTTTGGTTGTGAAATTACCAACAAAGGAAAGCAGGGAGAAGCTGTTGAATCTTGCAAGGAGGAGGAAATCTAACCTTGGCTACAGCCACTACAAACCTGTTGTGTCTTGAGGCTGTGGTTTGCTTCCACTGCAGAGCTTTGTTCTGAGCAGAAAGCAGCAGAAAGATGAATTTTCCCACGGGAGAAATAAGCTTTGAATAAGTCAGCTAAAATGAATTGTTCCTGTGTGCACCACACATCTATAGGAGAAACAGAAGACATTTACATGCTCCCTGAGGAGGAACCATGACAAGCAAACAATTAACCAATTCCCCTGAATCTCCAGATTTAAAGAGCCATGGAATGGCTTAATTGAGTAGAGCTGCTGAGAGTGCAGCACTGCGCCGAGGTTCGTGCTGTGAAGTGCACGATTCCCAGAGGCATCCATCAGCTCCTGAAGAATTGACTTTCCATGCTAATTGACCCAGATGTGCTTCGTTTTACCCCACAACCTCCACTTCATTCAGCTCCTGCTAAAGAGAAGGGGATGAGGCCAAAGGAGCCTGCAAAGGCAGCTTTCCTACAGCAGCGCTCTGTCGCCCAACAAATTGTTCAGCCTCAACTGCAGCAGCATTTATCCCACTTGTTTTATTTCCCAAATGCCCCAGCATGTGTCTGAGGAGGAGTGGGGAATACTCTCTGCTTGGCTAGGGCCGTGCAGGCATTGCCACCAGGAGACAGAGAGCAGGGCAGTGGATGGAGCTGTCTGCCCGGCCCGAGCGGGCAGGGCTGAGCTGCACAGCATCAGGGCTGGGTGCTGCCTGGCCTGGGGGACTGCTGGACCACCTCTGCCATCAATAAATGGCCAAAATGGTGCCGGGGGGGGGGGCTTAGGCTGGAGATGAGGAAAAATGTCTTTGCTGCTAGAGTGGTCAGGGACTGGCACAGGCTGCCCAGGGAGGTGGTGGAGTCCCCATCCCCGGAGGTGTTGCAGAAATGTCAGGCTGTGGCACTTGGGAACAGGGTTCAGTGGCCACAGTGGTGCTGGGCTGGTGATGATCTCAGAGGGCTTCTCAACAAGAACAAGTCCATGATTCTATGGAAAAAAAAATGCAGTTTAACTATTTTTATCTGGAAGCAAGCAAGCAGCCACGTTGGAGGAATGGGCTTTGCAGGCAGAGAGCAGCAGAAGTGCTCCAGGGGGCAACCCGGGAGCCTTCCCTTTGGCTGGCCATGGCCACCCTCTGTGTGTGCAAACATCCCTGGGCCATACAGAGCAATCTGTGTCGGGCCGAGGTTCCCAGAGCATTCTGTGTGTGCTCAACCTTCTCACTTCACAAGCCTCAATTCACTTTCAAATCAAGTACCTTTGTGTGCCAGGGACTGAGTCCACCTCTCCGACTGCATTCCTGGAATACCACTGGAGGCTTGCTTCGGTGAGGAGCTGCTCTCTACCTGGTTTATGATTTCAAGATTACCTCAAATAGCACCAGAAAGAGCCATGTCGAGGAGCTTCTGTAGATTTAGACTCACAGAGTGGTAGGGGTTGGAAGGGACCTCCAGAAATTGAGTCCAACCCCCCCTGCCAGAGCAGGGGCACCAAGGGCAGGGCACACAGGAATGGGACTTGAAAGTCTCCAGAGGAGACTCCACAGTGTCTTTGGGCAACTTGCTCCAGGCCTCCAGAACCCTTAAATTAAAGGAATTTCTCATATTTTATAGAATCAGAGCATCACAGACTGGTAGTGCTTGGAAAGGACCTCTGAGATCATCCAGCCCAAGCCCCCTGCCCCCCAGCATCACCCAGGGTGGGGCACACAGGAACACATCCAGGTGGGGCTTGAAAGCCTCCAGAGCAGGAGACTCCACAGCCTCTCTGGGCAGCCTGCTCCAGGCCTCCAGCACCCTCACACCAAACAAGTTTCTCCTCATCTTGAGGTGCAACTTCCTGGGTTCCAGTTTGTGTCCACTGCTCCTTGTCCTACCCCAGGACAGCACTGCAGAGAGCCTGGCCCCTGCTTCTTGCCCCCCACCCCTCAGGGATTTGTAACCATTGCTCAGATCCCCTCTCAGCCTTCTCCAGGCTCCCCAGCCCCAGCTGCCCCCTGCCTTCCCTCCTCACACAGATGTGCCAGGCCTTTCAGCACCCTGGCTCCATCTGAACAGGCTGTGCACCAGTGGACTCTATCTGAGTTTGCATAGTTGTTAGGGGAGCAGAATTTGGCCTCTGATGCTTGTGCTAAGGCAGATTGTGTAGGCAGCAGTCGGGCTGTGGAGCTGAGCTCTCTGCCATATATGGTCAGCTGTGGGGCTGCTGCTGCTGATTTTCTGCCTAGGAAGGCTCTGGCCAAGCTGTGGAATCTCTGCAGTCAGACTGGTGACTTTTCAGGCTGAATCATGGCTGAGTTCTCTGCAGTCAGACTGGTGACTTTTCAGGCTGAATCATAGCTGAGCTCTCTGCATGTCAAGCTGGGAAGCCACACATGGGTTCAGCAGTCTGGCAGCTACCAAGCCCAGCTTTGGCAGTGTCCTGTTCCCAGGCCAGATGTTGGATGGCTCAGCCATGGCACACAGCATGGCAGAACAGAGCAGCAATGTGACTGGAAACTGCTGCTTGCCCTTCCTGATTTCAGTACCAGGATTTGTGCTGAACTCAGTGATTTGGCCTAGATGCTAAGGACCAGGCTGGACCCCACGCTGAAAGAAATCCTCACCCACCAACCACACACACCCCAAGAGACCTTTGCTGGAGGCTTTGCCTTTGTCTTCTTCCTGCCCAGGTGCCCTGTGAGAAGCTGTCCTGGTCCCACTTCTGAAGTCAGTCAGAGATGTGTTCAGGATTACCAAGGAGCACCACGACCCTGTGGAAGCAGAAAAGAGAGTCCTGTTCTGCTTTGCCCCTGCAAGCTGCAGTGCTGAATGCCTCAGCAGGACTTAGGGGAACTGGAGACAACCTCCATTGGAGCAGGATTCTCCTGCAGACCCCCTCAGCTGAGCTCCTTCATGCATCTGCACCCCTTGAGCTCGTGTTCTGTGCTTCCATGGTGTGGCTTGCACGTGTGATGGGAGAGCCTGGGGAGTCCTGGCAGCTCAGCCCTGCAGTGCCTGGGAGCACAGTGCAGTCTGTTGGGAGCAGCTCCTGCTCTGCAGGGCAGGTAGCAGAGCTTTGCTTCTCCCAGTGAGCACTGATTCTGGAAATGAATAAGCAGTGACTCAGGGCAGCCCTCAGGTCCCCTTGGAGTCTCCAGGCTGAACAACCTCAGCTCCCTCAGCCTGTACCCACAGCAGAGGCTCTCCAGCTCCCAGCCCATCCCCATGGCTCTCCTTTGGACCCATTTCAGCAGCTCTGTGTCCTTCCCACGATGAGGACACCAGAACTGGATGCAGCACTCCTGGTGGGGCCTCCGCAGAGCAGAGCCAAGGGCAATCCCCTCTGCTGCCCTGCTGGCCAGACTGCTCTGGCTGCAGCCAGCACACAGCTGCCTGCTGGGCTGCAGAAGGAACCCTGCAGAAAGGCTGCAGAGGGACTTTAGCAACAGGCAAGGGGGAATGTTTGAAGCTGAAGCAGAACAGGGTTAGACTGGAGCTGAGGAAGAAGGTTTTCAGTACCAGGGTGGTGAGACTCTGGCACAGGCTGCCCAAGGAGGCTGTGGCTGCCTCCTGCCTTGAGCTGTTTAAGGCCAGGTTGGATGGGGCCTTGGGCAAACAAGCCTGTTTGAGAGGCATCCCTGCCCATGGCAGGAGGTTGGAGTAGATGAGCTCTGAGGTTCCTTCCAACCTAGACCATTCTGTGACTCTGTGACCCAGGCCTGACTCAGCAAGCACAGAAAGGACTCCTGGGTGTGATTCCCCTCTGCCTGCAGTGCTCCAGCTCCGACAAGAGCACACTGATACCTCTGACGCTTTCCTTCCCTGGCCAACCACTTCAACCCAGTGGTTTTGTGGGAAGAAGTAGCACTGAAGCTGAGAAGGACTTGTGCTAGAGCAGGAGATACCACACAGGAGGAAACTTGTGTGTGCCAGACTGAGTGACCAGCAGGTGGGCAGGAGACTCAAAGAGGAATATTGCCCCAAAAGGAAGAAGGGATTTATGGCCAGGGAGAAGGGATGCTGAAAGGTGAAGAGCTTCTTGAGTGTGTGACATAGAAAAGAGAATAGTTCTGTTGTCTTGGCATGGAAGAGGACTCTTGAAGGAAGCCTACAAGAAACCTGGGGAGGGACTTTTGGCAAGGGCTGGGAGTGACAGGATGAGGGACAATGGCTTTGAGCTGGGAAAGGGGAGAGGGAGAGTGGAGATGAGGAAGAAATTATTGAGAGGGAGGGTGGTGAGACACTGGCACAGGTTGCCCAGGGAGGTTGTGCTCCACAACCTCCCTGGAGGTGTTCAGGACCAGGCTGGATGAGGCCTTGAGCAAGCTGTGCCACTGGATGATCTTGAAGGTCCCTTCTAGTCCAAACCACAATCTATGAATGTGCCAGCCCCAGCAGTACCCTCACTTCCCTGCAGCACCAGGGGCAGCACAGAATCTAGCAAGAACTCTAAGCAAAGAAACCTCACCTTTAAACAGCTCTTTGAAGGAAAAGCAAATCCTAGAATCATTCCTTATCTTTCCTACAAATTCCAGCCCCCCCCGCCCCCGCCACACACACACACCAGGATATTTGGCAGCAGCCCAGGGATGGAGCTTACACAGCAGGCATGGAGGGGCACTGCTCTCCTCTGTCCCTGAGGTCACAACTGGATTACCAAATGGATTTTCCTACCCAAGGCAAGGAGCATGCAGTGTGTGCTGGAAAGGCTTAGCTGCAGTCACAGGATTTGTCATCCCAGCAAGGAGGAGGCCTGGCTGACAGGGGGCAATTAAAACTCTTTAGCAAATGGAGAAGGAAACATTTCTTAGGGGGTTGTTTGCTATCACACACCCAGAGGTGCGAGCACGGAGCTGGTGGCTTGCTCACTGCTAGCAGTGGTGCAAGGCAGAGCTTCATCTGTGCACCTCAGGATGGATTCACACAGTGGTCTGGGTTGGAAGGGACCTTCAAGACCATCCAGTGCCAACCCCTGCCATGGGCAGGGACACCTCCCACCAGCACAGCTTGCTCAGGGCCTCATCCAGCCTGGCCTTGGACACCTCCAGGCAGGGGCAGCCACAGCCTCCCTGGGCAACCTTCCTGCACTTTACTCATTTCTTGGTTTCATTTTTTGCTTATAAGAACAAACTATAAAGTTATTTTCTGTGAGGTTGCTGAAACACTTGAACAAGCTGCTCAGAGAAGCTGAGGAGACTCCAAGCCTGGAAGTTAACTGCATTGCCCAGCAGGCTCTGGACCCATCCAGCCACTTCCTATGCCAGCCCAGCCCTGAGCAGCCAGATCCTGCAGGAGGCTGCTGTGGGACACAGTGCCAAAGGCTCTGCTGAAGTGCAGGTGTGTTCACAGCCTGGCACTCAGCCACTCAGCAGCACCTTGGCATGGAAGGAGGTCAGGCTGCTCAAGCAGGCCCTGCCCTTCCTGAGCCCAGGCTGACTGGGCTGATGCCCTGCTTGCCCTGCACATGCTGCAGAATGGCTCTCAGGATGCCCTGCTCCATGGCTGTGCCCAGCACGGAGCTCCCACTGGCAGCTCTCCAGTTCCCTGTGCTGCCTCCAGCCCTTCTTGTCCATGGGTTCCCATTCACCAATCTCCACTCAGCTGGCACCTCCCCACTCAGCCAGGACTGAAAAGATGGAATGTGGCTTGGTGGGCACCTCCAGCAGCTCCCTCAGCACCCCTGGGTGTTTGCCACCCAGCCCCATAGACCTGTGTGTGTCTGAGTGGTGCAGCAGGAACAGGCCCTTGGACTATGGGGGCCTCATCCTGCTGCCCATCCCCAGCTTCCAGCTCAGGGGGGTGAGCATCCAGTGAACAACGGAGCCTACTCTTGAGCCATTGAGTGCCTCAGCCTTTTCCTCACCCTTGGATCCAGTGAAGGACAGAGATCCTCCTCAGCTCTGCCCTGACTCCTCAAGCTAACCTGCTTTGTGGAGGCAGTAGACATATCAAGCCTGGCTTCAAGGAAGTATATTGAAGGCAGCATTTTATAAAGCTACCTTCTAGAGCTCAGTCCCTGCTGTTTGCCAGCTCACCAATCAACCTCCTTCTGCCCCCTGCTACTAGTGGTGTCTGGAACATCACAAGAACTTCTTTTCTGGCAGTTGCAAGTGTATCAGACTGAACTTTTGCATGTGTCACAGGCTCACAGACTCATTTGGGTTGGAAAAGGCCCCTGGGATCATCAAGTCCAACCACTGACCCTGCTCTACAAGGTTCACCCCTAAACCACAGTGGACAGTGGAGCCTGCTCCTAAAGACTGAAGCAAGTAGGTGTTGAGTCCCTCAGGCAGGACACTGGTCCAGGCATCACAAGTTTGCCTTCAGTACCACCAGAGTCACTGCAGCACCAAGTGAACAAGTGATGGCAGGAAATTAGGGAGAGGAGCAGTGAGGGTTAGAAAGGTGTGAGAGAGAGCATTGACTTCTCCATCCCCTGGGAATGCTGAGTTTCTTTCCTGGATCTGTGTTCCCCCACCCACCTGGGCAGAAAATAAACTTCCCAGCTGCATTTCTGGCAGTGTGGAATGGTTCCCACAGAACAGCATTGTCTGGGAAATAGATTCCCTTGTTCACAGCACACATTCTGCTGCTCCAGGCCTAAGGAGGCTCTCTGGCAGACAGATGATTTTCTTTCACACTGGTATTGCAGGAATTAGTTCAAAGTCTTTTCTGTGCTGGCTGTGCTTCTGCAGGCCCTGCACAGTCTGCTCTTCAGTACAGTCATGGCAAAAGAGCCTTGCAGGAGCTGAATTCAAGAGCTTCCTCCTCTCTTCTTGTTGGGATACTTGTCCTGAAGACAAATCCAGGCTGGGTGCAGAGTTGGTTGAGAACAGCTCTGAAGAAAGAGTCTTGGGGTGCTGGGTGCTGAGCAGCTCCCCAGGAGCCAGCAGTGCCCTCCTGCAGCCCAGGAGGCAGCTGTGTGCTGGCTGCAGCCAGAGCAGTGTGGGCAGCAGGGCAGGAGAGGGCATTGTGCCCCTTGGTTCTGCTCAGGCCTCACCTCCAATCCTGCCTCCAGCTCTGCTGTCCCCAGCAGAAGGAGGACACAGAGCTGCTGGAGTGAGGCCAGAGGAGGCCATAAAGATGCTACAAGGGCTGGAGCAGCTCTGCTGTGAGCACAGGCTGAGGGAGCTGGGGGGGTGCAGCCTGCAGAGGAGAAGGCTCCAGGGGGACCTCAGAGCTGCTGCCAGTGCCTGAAGGGATCCTGCAGGAAGGCTGCAGAGGGACTTGTGCTGAGGGTGTCTGAGCCAGGCCAAGGGGGAATGGTTTGGAGCTGAGGCAGAGCAGGGTTAGACTGGAGCTGGGGAAGAAGTTCTTCAGCAGGAGGGTGGTGAGACTCTGGCACAGGCTGCCCAGGGAGGCTGTGGCTGCCTCCTGCCTGGGGGTGTTCAAGGCCAGGCTGGATGAGGCCCTGAGCAATGAAGTCCAGCTGAGAGGTGTCCCTGGGCATGGCAGGGGGTTGGAGGAGATGACCTCTGGGGTCCCTTTTTGTGACTCTGTTTTATATGAAAACAAAATCTCTGATTTTAAGTCAGTAACAACCCCAGATGAAAGTGTAGGTACTGAAGCCCTGTGCTCAGTCTCTTCACCTCTCCATCAGGCAGTGCCTTTGTTGTCTTCACTCAGTGAGGAGCAGGCATTGTGCTTTCAGCTGGTATCACCTCGGGGCAGCCTGCATTAAGTACTCTTTGTAGATGGGAGCAGCAAACCTTTTCTCCATGTAGAAGACCAATTACTGCAGGCAGTCCTCCTGCATCTCCTGGCTTTGTGTGAAGGTGGTTTGCTGGGTGGCATCTGTGAAAATGTTGGGGCTATTCAGCTTGAAGAAGAGAAGGCTCTGGGGAGACCTTAAAGAAACATTCCTGTACTTGAAGGGCTACAAGAAACCTGGGGAGCGACTTTTGACAAAGGGCTGGGAGTGACAGGAGAGGGGGAAATTCTTGAGAGTGAGGGTGGTGAGACACTGGCACACGTTGCCCAGGGAGGTTGTGGCTGCTCCCTCCCTGAAGGTGTTCAAGGCCAGGGTGGAGGAGGCCTTGAGTGACCTGCACTAGTGGGAGGTGTCCCTGCCTATGGCAGGGGGTTGGAACTAGATGATCCTTGAGGGCCCTTCCAACCTTCCCATTCTGTGATTGTATGATTCTATGAGAAGTTGACAAATGGGCTCCTCGGGGCAGCAACAGGAACGTGAGCCTGAGGTCTGTGAGTGCTGGAGAGAAGGAAGAGGCAGGAAGAGGCTGCTCTGGTGAAATGGTTCTTTGGGACCTGTGTGTCCCAAACCAGCACTGCTGTTCCTCTGTTCTGCTGCTTGTGTTTGGCATGCACAGTTCAGCTAAGATCCTCTGAGAAACCCTTTTGACATGAAAAGAGAAGTGACCTTTCTCCCTTGAGTGTCCTGGCCTCTCTTGCTCCTTGCACAAGTTTCAGCCCTGTGGAGGGAATGGAAATCTCTTATCCTGCCACCCTGACCAAGGTGCTCAGGAGGCTGAGGCTGGGACTGGATCTGGGGTTTGTGTGGAAAGTGGTGGAGCTGCAGTGGAGCCAGGTTAGCAGCAATGAAGCTGGTGAGGATTAACTGACTAATAATAAATTACACTTTTCTTAACAGCCTTTTGCACCACAGGAAAAAGTGAACATCACTCATACAGACACTGCCTTGGGGCACAAGGGAAGGGCGAGTCTGGGCAGCCTGATCTAGTGGAGGATGTCACTGCTGACTGCAGACAGGGCAGGGCTGCGGGAGCTTTGGAGGTCCCTTCCAACCCAAAGAATTCTATGGTTCTATGAACAGCAGGAGCTGGAGAGGATTGAAGAGACAAATCATAGAACCATAGAATGAGAAGGTTGGAAGGGACCTCAAAGATTATCCAGTTCCAACCCCCTGTCATAGGCAGGGACACCTCCCACTAGTCCAGGTCACTGAAGGACTCATCCAGGCTGGTTCTGAACACTTCCAGGGGGGTTGTGGAGCACAGAAGACCTTCAGGGAGGTTGTGGAGCACAGAATCACTCAACGTGATCTTGATCACGTTGGGTGATTCTGTGCTCCACACCCTCCCTGGGCAACCTGTGCCAGTGTCTCACCACCCTCACTGCAAACAACTTCCTCCTAAGATCCACTTTCAATCTCCCCTCTGCCACTTCAAACCCATTCCCCTTGTCCTGCCATTCCCAGACCTTGTCAATAGTCCCTCCCCAGCCTTCCTGGAGCCCCCTTCAGATCCTGCAAGGCCACTCCAGGGTCTCCTGGAAGCCTTCTCCTCTCCAGGCTGCAGAGCCCCAACTCTCTCAGCCTGTCCTCACAGCAGAGCTGCTGCAGCCCTCTCAGCATCGTGGTGGCCTCCTCTGGCCTGGCTCCAACACTTCCATGTCCTTCCTGTGCTGGGAGCTCCAGAACTGCACACAGGACTGCAGCTGGGGTCTGAGGAGACTGATGGGGAATGAGGCCTGGAGCCTTTACAGGCAGCACCCTCAGGTGTTTTGGCTTTTGGTTTTGGAGAAGGAGAAGGAGGTTCAGGCTTGCTAACACCTTGCCAGGCAGGTCCTTTGCCAAGTGGCAATAGTGACACTGCAGTGTTACAAGGATCTCTCAGGCCATCTATGAAAATCCAACCCCCACCTTCCTACACAGAAAATGAAGGCCCAGATGTCCTGCCAGTGTGCCATGGAGCAGACATCAGTTGCTGTGGTCTGTCCCTGAGGCTGGGCAAAGCACAAAAACAAAATCCTGGATGCTGTATTTCTGTCTGGTTCTCAGGAGCAAGGATTTCCACTTCCTTACCTATTAACACTGTGGTTTGTGTTCTGCCCAGGCTGAGCAGTGCAGGCAGGGGTACAGACACCTGCCTTTGCTCTTGGCTTATTTCTCATGCCACTGCCAGCACATGCCCTGTGCCTTCTCAGGCCGACGGAAATGCTTCTGGGTTTGCACAGAGCAGAGCAAGGATTTGCTCCATAATGATCACCACAGAGTCACAGAATTGTTTGGGTTGGAAAAGCCCTCTAAGGTCATCCAGTCCAACCATCAACCCCTCAGCACCATGGCCACCCAACCATGCTCCCTCTCCCTCTGTCACCTGAGACTAGGGAGATGAGACCAACCTTGACCTCAGTCCAACCTCCTGCCAGGGAGCTGTAGAGAGCAGTGAGGTCTCCCCTTGGCCTTCTCCAGACTAAACAGCTGCTCCTCCCCAGCCCTGTTCTGCAGACCCTGCCCCAGCTTTGTTGTCCTTCTCTGGACCTGCTCCAGCCTCTCAGTGTCCTTGGCATGAGGAGCCCCAAACTAATGCCAGTACTGAAGGTGTGGCCTCAGCAGTGCCCAGCACAAGGACACAATCCCTGCCCTGCTCCAGCTGGCCACACCACTGCTGATCCAAGCCAGGATGTTGGTGGCTTCTTGGCCATCTAGGCACACACTGGCTGCTGTTAAGCTGCTGTCAAACAGCACCCTCACGTCCTTTTCTGCTGGGCAGTTCTCAGCCACTGTGCCCCAAGCCTGCCCCACAGCAGTGATTTGCTGTGCCAAAGCAGATTCATTCTGCACCAGGGGTGCCCTGTCCCCTGCTGGCAGGAAGGATGCTCAGACCCCTCGGGCTGGAGCTGTGGTCTGAATCACCTCCCTTCTAGCAGAGAGACTCCACAAAGCCACCAGACCTAGGCACAAGGAGAGACTGGCACTGCCAGCCCCACCAATGAGGCTGAGCCCTCTCTTCACACTAGAGCTGCCACTTCACCTCACGTGCTGCCAGAGGGTGGGTGCTGAGGGCTGGTCCCAGCCTGGTGCTGTGGGCAAGCCTCTGGCAAAGGCTTGTCTAGGAGAAAGCAGAGCTGTGCCCAGGGCCACTTCCTAGGCTTGGGTGTCCAGGCTGGAGTTACTGGAGGGATCCAGAGCTGGCACAGGCAACCTCTGAAGTGTTAGGCTGTGTGCTTGGCACCAAAGCCAGACAACTCTGAGAGTTCAGATCTTCTGGAGGGCTGAGGGCTTTGTTCTGAACTGGGTTTTTTAGGATTCCTTTCCATAAGAAGCAGGCCTATTTTTAGGATTTGGCCCAAAGTGTTGACCTCAGCAGCTTGAGTTACACTGCTGTTTTTCCTCTCTTCAATCAAAATTAAGTGGTTCTGGCTGATAGGAGCCAAGCAATGCTGCTGCTCCTCTTAAAGTGACCCTTGAGGAGTGTATGTGTGCATGGAAAGCTGCTCTCAGGCTCCTGCAATAAAGGGAGCCTTTGCTCCCTCTGGGTCTGCTCCATGCCTGGAAATGTCTGGATGAGAGTGGTTGTGTGGGACATGTGGAGGGAGGCTGCTGGGCTGTCCTGGAGCTGCATTAAAGGGCAACAAAGGTGGGGAAGGGCCTGGAGAACAGGGCCGGGGAGGAGCAGCTGAGGGAGCTGGGGGTGTGCAGTGTGGAGCAGAGGAGGCTGAGGGCAGAGCTCATTGCTCTCTGCAGCTCCCTGAGAGAAGGCTGCAGTCAGCTGGGGGTTGGGCTCTGCTCCCTAGGCTCAGGTGATAGGAGAGGAACTGGCCTGGAGTTGTGCCAGGGGAGGGTTAGGTTGGAGAGGAGGAAAAATTTCTTTGCTGCAAGAGTGGTCAGGGATTGGCACAGGCTGCCCAGGGCGGGGGTGGAGTCCCCATGCCTGGAGGGGGTCAGGAACCTGTGGCCATGGCAGTGTGGGACATGGTTTGATGGCCTTGGTGGGGTTGGGTTGGTGTTGGACTGGATGACCTCAGAGGCCTTTTCCAGCCCAAGCAATTCTGCAGTGCTGTGAGTCTCTGACAGTGAAGTTTCCATTAGAAGCTCCTCTTTGCAGCCTCCCCTGCTTGCTTTCTCACTGCAGCTGCACACCACAGGGGCTCAGTGTCTAATGTTTGTCTTCAGCCTGCCCAGAGATCAGAAAGCTCGATCTGGTCACTCAGACATCACAGCAGAGTGGTGACCAGAGCAGTGCCTGGAGTCCCCCTGCCCCCTCTGCTGTCTGCCTGCAGCACATGGGAGCCAATGCACACCCAAGGCGGCTCCCTGGCAGCCCTCTCTCGCCGCCCGCAGAGTGCTATGCTGCAGCTCTGCAGCTCAGGAGCTGGTAGCTGTGCTGTGCTGTGCTGCAGCTCTGCAGCTCAGGAGCTGGTAGCTGTGCTGCTTCCAGGGCACTCCTGGGGAGCAATTTCTCTTCACCCTCTGTAATGTGTCCATTGCCCCTCACTCTCCCCTCGTCCCATGAGGGGCTGGGAGGGCACATGCTTGTTGCTGGCTGCAGTGGGAGCTCTGTGAGGCTTTGTAAAGCAGATGCCATGTATGGCAGTTTGGAAGGGCCAGGACAAGGAGCAGCAGGCCACTTCCCTTGGCACTGCACACACGGAGCAGCTGCTGCAGAGTGCCCACGGGGCATTTGGGCAGAGCGTGGCTGAACAGCTCTGCTCTGTGCTGCTTTCCGCCAGGCTGGGACTTTGGGTGGAAGAGGGCAAGGTGCCCTTCAGCAGCTCTGAGTCCCACATGTGGGCTGCTGAGAGCAGAGCTGGAACCTGTGCCAGTCCCTAGGCTTTCCCTGTTTGCCAGCTGGAGAGGCTGCATTGGGTGTCAGTCTCAGCAGCGCATGGATGGGTGAGGTCCCCTGGGGGCACCCCTTGCACAGGGCCTGGCAGTGCCAGCCCAGAGCTGGGTGCTGGCTGTCTCAACACCAGGCATGCCCCCATTGCCACCTCTGGGTGCTGGCTGTCTGAACACCAGGCATGCCCCCAGTGCCACCTCTGGGTGCTGGCTGTCTGAACACCAGGCATGCCTCCAGTGCCACCTCTGGGTGCTGGCTGTCTGAACACCAGGCATGCCCCCAGTGCCACCTCTGGGTGCTGGCTCTCTGAACACCAGGCATGCCCCCAGTGCCCCCTCTGGGTGCTGGCTGTCTGAACACCAGGCATGCCCCCAGTGCCCCCTCTGGGTGCTGGCTGTCTGAACACCAGGCATGCCTCCAGTGCCACCTCTGAATCCTGCCTGGGGGTAGGCTTCTGCTCTTACTAATCACTAGGGACTGAAGGCTTCCTCCCAGGCCTGAGCATTTGTGTGCTCCTCTCAAAGCCATCACCAACAGTCAGCAGAATCCAAATGTGAGTCTGACCCCAGGTGTGAAACCCTGTGGGGAAAAGGCATTTGTATGGAGCCCAGCACCTCCTGCAGCAGGGGCATCCTGCATTCTTCCTGCCCCTGGCCCTGGCTTCCAGCAGCTCAGAGATGTGTGAGGCTGAAAGCAGACCTTGGCTTGCCTTGGTTTCCATTTGGCTCCCCTTACACAACTCTGGCATTCTTTTCTCATCTCAGCTTGACAATGACAGGCAGCCAGGAAACATTGACTCTCTTGTCCTGGGGTGGGATTCCTCACCCCAGCTCTCTAACAAAGCAGGGCTCACCTAGCAGAGAGCTGAGATGATTCTAGGTTAAAAAGCACATTTTTCAGAGGAGCAGAGGTGGTAGCTTCAGTTTCCTAGGCACATTCTTGGACAAGTGATTGCATTCTGCCTCCTGCATTCCTCTGCCACTTCAATTGGACGTGGTTATTCTTCCTCAGGTTGTGCCCTACACTCCTGCATAGCATTACTGAGTACTGCAGAGTGTTTGCTGTCCATCCCAGCAGGGCCTTCTCTGCAGCAGCAGTGCTTAAAGCAACTCACCAGAGGAGTACAAATGAGTAGCAGATTCTTATAGATTCATAGAATGGCTTAGACTGGAAGAGACCTTCAAGATCAGCCAGCTCCAGCCCCCTGCCATGGGCAGGGACACCTCCCCCCAGCACAGCTTGCTCAGGGCCTCATCCAGCCTGGCCTTGAACACCTCCAGGCAGAGGCATCCACAGCCTCCCTGGGCAACCTGTGCCAGTGTCTCACCACCCTCACTCTCAAGAATTTCTTCCTCACCTCCAGTCTCAGTCTCAGCTCAAAGCCATTGTCTCTTGTCCTGGCATTCTCAGCTCTTGTCAGAAGTCCCTCTGGTGGCCACTGCCGTTGTGCCCATTGCTGTCATCAGCAGAAACATGAAGCTCTTCCCCCAGTGACAGCAGCAGAGCCCCAGCTTGGAGCAGCAGCTGGTCAGCAGGCTTGAAGCTTCACCTCTGCAGGGAGAGAGGTTGCTGGCTTGCTGCCTGCCACTCCCAGGCTGCTGGCAACGTCCCAGCTGTCAGCACTTGATGCCAGGCTTGGTGAGGGGATGTGAAGAGGTTGGAGAATGAGGGGAGGTCTTGGGACAGGTTCTCTGCAGGCAGCTGGGCCAAGAGATTTGCACTCTGGACTGAGTGATTTGCACTCTGACAGTGCTGCAACATGGAGACAAAAGGAAAATTCAGATGTGCCTTACCAGCAAATGTCTGAGAGCCACTGGAGCAGAGCTCAAGTTAAGGGAGGGAGAAAGAGGGAGAAAGGCAGCTGAAGAAGTGACATCTGTGAGTGCTTTTCCATTGCCTCCCTCAGGAGACACAAACATCTACCTGACAGGCTTCAGGAGCAAAGGAAAAGGCCACCCTTGGTTTCCCAGGCAGGCTTGGGACTCCACTCTGCACATCCCCTCTGCTATGCCCCTGGTCACCCTGCCAAGAGCCAGGCAGGGCAGAGGGTGGCCAGCAGGCTGCATTCCTGCCACCTCTGTGCTTGACTCCTGCCTGGCTGTGGCCTGTGCCTCTTGCAGGGCTCTGTAGGTCTTGATAGGATCAGAGAACAGTTTAGGTTGGAAAGGACTTTTGCAGGACATCTATGCCAGCTCCTCTGGATAAGCAGGGACATCTTCAACTGTGGAGCTCAGAGCTGCACCCAACCTGACCTGCAGTGTGTGTGGGCATGGAGAGCTACCACCTCTGGGCACCTTCTTCTGGTGTCTCTCTCCTCATAAAGAAAGTATTCCTCATAGAGTCATAGAATGGTAGGGTTGGAAGGGACCTCAAAGCTCATCCAGTTCCAACCCCCTGGCCTTGAACACCTCCAGGGAGGGAGCAGCCACAACCTCCCTGGGCAACCTGTGCCAGTGTCTCACCACCCTCCCTGCAAACAACTTCCTCCTAACATCCACTTTCAATCTCCCCTCTGCCACTTCAAACCCATTCCCCTTGTCCTGCCATTCCCAGCCCTTGTCAATAGTCCCTCCCCAGCCTTCCTGCAGCCCCCTTCAGATCCTGCAAGGCTACTCTAAGGTCTCCTGGAAGCCTTCTCCTCTCCAGGCTGCAGAGCCCCAACTCTCTCAGCCTGTCCTCACAGCAGAGCTGCTGCAGCCCTCTCAGCATCTTGGTGGCCTCCTCTGGACTGGCTCCAACACTTCCATGTCCTTCCTGTGCTGGGGGCTCCAGAACTGCACACAGGACTGCAGCTGGGGTCTGAGGAGAGCAGAGCAAAGGGGCACAATCCCCTCCCTTGCCCTGCTGCCCACACTGCTCTTGCTGCAGCCCAGCACACAGTTGCTGTCTGGGCTGCACTCACACTGCAGCCTCATCTTGAGCTTTTCCTCACCCCAGACCCCCAGGGCCTGTTCCTCAGGGCTGCTCTCAGCCATTCCTCACCCAGCCTGGAGTTGTGCTTGGGATTGTGCCTGGTCTGAATCTACCCTCTCAAGGGTGAAACCAAAGCAGTCACACTAACCTGATGGGCTCTGCCAAAAGGTCCTCACCTTCCTTATGGACCTCCTTTCATTATTGAAAGGCTGCAATAAGGGACCCCCAGAGGCTTCTCTTCTCCAGGCTAAACATTCCCACCTCTCTGTGCCTTGCCCCACAGGAGAGATATTCCATCCCTCTGACAGGCTTTGGGGCCCTCCTCTCGACCCACTCCAACAGATCCATGTCTTTCTTGTGCTGAGGACTGTGGAGCTGGACACAGTACTGTAGTCTCACCAGAGTGGAGCAGAGCAGCAGGATGATCTCCCTCTTTGCTGCCATTTGTTTGGAAGCTGTGGGCATTTCCCCTTTGCACACAGAGAGGAGAGATTTGCTTGGCATTTTGGAACAATTCAGTCTAATAAGCAAGGGACCTGCAGCTGGCTGAGAAGTCTTCTTGCCCTGCCAGTCTCCCTTCCTGCCACCTACAGACTCCTAAGTCCACCACAGAGTCACCTGTAGGGTAGAGAGGAGGAAGGGGATGCATGGGATGAGCTTGGCTAATACCAGAAAAGGAAACACCTCTGTGCTCTACCAAAAAGCAGCAAGAAAGCAAAGCCCATTCAGCAAGACAGACAATGTTTGTGTGACTGCTGGATCATGGAAGAGACTCAAGGTACCCTTTAAATCCAAACCAAGCAGGGCACCTGGTTCTTAATGGCACCAACCTCTTGGAACAGCTGGACACACTCAGTGCATGAGAGCAGTGTGTACAGCACTGGTGGCTTGGTCATCTTCTGCCATCACTGGGGTTCTGTAGGGACTTGGCCTGGGCATCCTCTGGTACCTCGAGAGCAGCTGTTCCACTGACATCTTCTGAGTGCACAGAGATGTGTCAGCAGTGCTCTGCCTGCATGCACACACCCATGGCTAGCTGGGTGCAGCCACATGGCTCAGTGATGATCCTGAAGGTCTGCAATGCTGCCCTTGCATTGAGCTCATTTGACTGGCAGGTGTCATGGCACAGGGTGCACACAAGGCCAGCCCACTCTGCTCACAGGCACACTGCTGGGTGGATTTTATCAAGGCAAGAGTTTTCTCCTAGCCCAACAAACCTGCTATAGCACAATACCCAAAGATCATTGCACAAAGCTGCTCTCCTTATCAGCCCATGGGCTGAGGGAGTTGGGGTTGTTCAGCCTGGAGAAGAGAAGACTCCAGGGAGACCTCAGCGCAGGCTACAGGAGAGCTGGGGAGGGACTTCTGACAGGGGCTTGTAGTGACAGAATGAGGGACAACAACTTTGAGCTGGGACAGGGGAGAGTGAGAGTGGAGATGAGGAAGAAGTTCTTTACAGTGAGGGTGGTGAGACACTGGCACAGGTTGCCCAGGGAGGCTGTGGATGCCCCTGCCTGGAGGTGTTCAAGGCCAGGTTGGATGAGGGCCTTGAGCAAGCTGTGCTGGTGGGAGGTGTCCCTGCCCATGGCAGGGGGCTGGCACTGGATGATCTTCAAGGTCCTTCCAACTCAAACCACTCTGTGAATCCATGAATTTCATCAGCAAATGTTCCAGTTCTGCCAACCCATGTGCTCTGGGAAGAGTGGGACACAAGTGCAAGGTGATTTATGCTGAAGATGCTGACTCAGGACAGTGCTCTCCAGGTCTTTAGCACTGCAGGAGTCCAGGGCAGTGCACCAGGCTCTGGAGCACCCTTTATGAGGGGGCTTGGAACTGGATGATCTCCAAGGTGCCCTCCAACCCAACCCACTCCATGAATGTGTGACTCATGCTTTGCTGAGACCTGCCCTTTTCAGCCCACATGAGCCTTCAGCTGCTTTCTGGCTCCCCTCTCACAGACATTTAGGGACATCTCTTGCAGTGCAGCCCCTTTCCCCACCCTGGAGCCCCTTCCCCACCCTGGAGCCCGCTTCCCCACCCTGGAGCCCCTTTCCCCACCGTGCAGCCTCTGTCCCAGAGCCGACTGTCCCAAGCAGACCCCACTACCACCTGTAGCCCATGACAGCCGAGGGCCGTTCCGCGGTGCTGCTGGCCGGGAAGCGCCGGGCGGGCCCCGCTGGCACCGGCTGCCAATCTGCTTCCCTGCGCGGATGGTGCGCGGGCTGCAGGCCGGGGGTGGGCAGGGAGAGCAGAATGAGGTTTAGAAGCGAATTCCTCCCCTCTCAAGAGCCGCATTGACGGGAAGCCTACAACAAGCCCCTGTTTCCACAGCAGCAGGGCTTTACGCAGGGAAACACGTGGAGAACGCTGCCGGCAGTGTTTGCGCAGCCAGCCCGTCCGGAACCCCTGCGCGCTGCAGCCGGTGCCAGCCCTGCTGCCCTGCTGCCTCCGCCTGCCCCAGCGCCCGAGCCCTGCTATTCCTGTGAAGGCCTGCAGCAGGTTTATTCTGAGCACAGAAGCTGTGCTCTTCCATCCGGCACCACAGAAACAAGCCCATCCTGTGGAGCCTCCCGGCCGTGCCCGCTGCCAGCGCTCGCCACGGCAGCCGCGGCGTGAGCGGCACCGGGAGCCTGACCGCGTCCAGCAGCAGCGTCAGGACAGGCACCTCGCGGCTGCAGGCTAATTTTACATAACTGCTCTCTTACACAATATGCTTTTGTCTGTCATCTCCAGCCCCATCGAGGCAGGGCACATTTCCCTCAGCCTGCTCCGAGAGGAATGTTTATACCTGTGGGCAAGGGCTGCTGGCAGTGAAAGGCTTGCATTCACGGCAGCGGCGCTCAGCAGAGCAGGGTTGCCAAGGTAAGCAGCAAAGGCATGCCCTCTGCCATCCTCTGCCTCCTGCAGCAGCAGTCTCTACGGTAACAGGCTAGCGGCCCTCAAGGCCAAAAATCCGTAGTGTCTTACACAGAAAAGCACATTAAATAATGTGAAGGAAAGGGGTTCTGGGGGTTTAGTGTTGGGTTCTGGTGGTCTTGTGGGGTTTTTGTTGTTGTTGTTCAGGCATTTTTTCCCTTCAAGAAAGAAAAAGGGCTCAGAGTGTTCTATTTTTAGTCTCAGGCAGGAATCTAATTGAGATGCTGCCCAGCTCATTGTGCACTCCCACCCCTCTGACAGTTTAGTTTCAGGAGCAGGCAGGAATAATGAGCCAAGGCAGGGCTGCAGTCAGAGGCTGAGGTCTCCCAGGCCTGTGCCTGTTGTTCAAGTGAATAGGCAATTTCCCTGATTAGCTGGGAATTTGCAGCATTATCCAGATGGTTCTTTGGCATGAGCCCTTTGTCAGGGTGGAAGTCAATGTGAGAGCCTGGGTCACCTGAAAAGATCTACAGAGGAAGCACTCACCAGAGCCTGCTGGGATGGGACAGGAGAATGAGCTCCTCTGCTCAGCCCCATCCTGCTCTGCACACACTTGCCAAGCTCCTTTTTCTCAGGGCAGCAAAGAGAAGGAGCTGAGTCATCACATTCTCAGTGCAATGTTTTAATTAGAAGAAAGAAACAGTAGAGGACTCTATCAAAAACTAGAGCACAACAACCAGATCTGCCTGGACTGCTGTGAGGCCTTTGACACAGTGCCCCACAACATCCTGCTGGCCAAGTTGGACAGAAATGGGTTTGCTGGGTAAGGAATTGGCAGGATGGTTGCATCCAGAGGGTGGTGCTCAATGGCCTCAAGTGCAGATGGAGAGCAGTGACCAGTGGAGCCCCTCAGGGGTCTGTACTGGGACCTGTGCTGTTTAATATTTGTATCACTGCTATAGACAGCAGGGTCAAGGCATCATCAGCAAGTGTGGAGATGGCACCAACTTGAGTGCTGCTGAGTGCCAGAGGGCCAGGATGGAATCCAGAGGGACCTGGACAGGTTGGAGAGGTGGGACCAGGTGAGCCCCATGAAGTTCAACAAGAGCAAGTACAGGGTCCTGCTCCTGGGCTGGAACAATCCTCACTATCAGTACAGACTTGGGGAGGAGGAGATTGAGAGCAGCCCTGCAGAGAAGGACTTGGGGTGCTGGTGGGTGAGAAGCTGGGCAGGAACCAGCAATGGGCACTGCTAGCCCAGAAGGCCAAGGGCAGCCTGGGCTGCATCCAAAGCAGCATGGGCAGAGATGGAGAGAGGGGATCCTGCTCCTCTGCTCTGCTCTGGGGAGACCTCTCCTGCAGGGCTGGTTCCAGCAGTGGGACCTTCAGCACGAGACATGGATCTGATGGAGAGGGTCCAGAGGCCACAAAGATGATCAGAGTCTGGAAAACCTCTGCTATGAGGACAGGCTGAGGGAGCTGGGGGTGTTCAGCCTGAAGAAGGCTCCAGGGAGGCCTTAAAGCAGCCTGCCAGTACCTGAAGGGGCTACGAGCAGGCTGCAGAGTTCCCAGAGGCATGTAGGGACAGGACAAGGGCAATGGTTCGAAATGAGAGCAGAGCAGATTGAGACTGGATGTGACGAACAAGTTCTGCACCAGGAGGCTGCTGGAACACTGCAACAGGTTGCCCAGGGAAGTGGTGCTGAGGCTCACCAGGCCTCTAGGACAGCCTGATCTAGTTGAGGATGTCCCTGCTGACTGGTGTGTTGGACTGATGCCCTCTGCTGCAGGGAGCTTGGACTAGATGCCCTTCAGAGGTCTGTTCCAACACAGGTGATTCTGTGGCTCTATGATCACCTTCCTGCTAATGCTGGTGTGTAGGAGACCCACTGCATGCAGAAGCCAACCTGTCTGTTGGACCTGCAGGACATCCTGCAGGACATCCACACGACTCTCATGCCAGTGCAGTTTGCTGGATGTGGGGAAGAGCACAAGGAACATTTAGTGGGTTTGTTTTACAGGTGTCTGACAGCTATAGAATGACAATTCGTGGGCTGTAGCTGAGGCACACAGCACCTGCTGGCTTTGCCCTTCTGGCAGTTCCTGGAATTGTAAAGAAGGTCTTTGAGAGAGGGAGATGCCTCCTGGAACCCTTCTGCAACTTGTTCAGCAGACCTGCTCCATTTGAGGCACAGATTGTCTGGGGTTCAGTAAATAGGAAGCAGTTTGATACTGTTTGTTGCCTGTCTTGCTCTTTATTCATCTCTTAGATCACAGCATCACAGCACTGGTCCCAGTACTGACCCCTGAGGGACCCTACTAGTTACAGCCCTCCAACTAGACCCTATCCCATTGACCACCACTGACTTCTCCCCTTCAACCAGTTCACATCCACCTCACTCCCTGATCATCCAGACCACCCTGCCTCAGTTCAGCTGTGAGGATGCTGTGGCAGGTGTCAGATGCTGTACTGAAATCATCTACTGCTCTCCCACCATCTATCCTCTGAGAAAGGCTATCAGGTTGGTCAAACCTGGCAATGACTTCCCCCTGGCAAAACCATGCCCACAAATGGACATCACTTTCCCTTTGGGCGGAGTGGAGCTGTGGCTGTCAGAGCAGGCTGGGAGCAATAACCTCCTTTGGGGTAGAGCCTGCAGGTGCTGACACAGACCCTCCCTACACTGCCTCAGCTGTGGTGGTTTTGCTGCCTGGCCTGCAGGGAATGGCCTCTTCCTGCTGTTCCCTCAGCTAAGAGCCCCCTGCCTGAGTCCAGTGGGACTGGATGCTGTAAGGCTTAGTGTGCCTGACACATGCCCATGGCACCGAGACTGCCAGTCACAGCCACTTCTGGCTGACCAATGAATCTGGTCAGGAAAACAACAGCACTGAGCCTCTGAGTTCTTGTCTGCTCTTAGAAACATCCTTGCAGATCTGGCTGAAGCATTTCAGAAGTGCTCACCTCGATGGAGCTGAAGGAGCTGAGGCTGGTTAGTTTGGAGAAGAGGAGGCTGAGGGGAGACCTCATCCATCTCTACAACTCCTGGAAAGGAGGTGCCAGAGAGGTCAGTGCTGGTCACTTCTCACAGGCCATTAACAACAGAACAAGAGGGAACAGCCTCAAACTGCAGCAGGGCAGGGTTAGACTGGACATTAGGAAACAAATTTTCCCAGCAAGAGTGGTCAGGCACTGGAAGAGGCTGCCCAGGGAGGTGGTGGAGTCACCATCCCTGGAGGGGTTTAAAGGTTGTTTGGATGTGGTGCTTGGGGATGTGGTTTAGGGGTGAACCTTGTAGAGCAGGGTCAGTGGTTGGACTTGATGATCCCAGGGGCCTTTTCCAACCCAAATGAGTCTGTGAGCCTGTGACACATGCAAAAGTTCAGTCTGATACACTTGCAACTGCCAGAAAAGAAGTTCTTGTGATGTTCCAGACACCACTAGTAGCAGGGGGCAGAAGGAGGTTGATTGGTGAGCTGGCAAACAGCAGGGACTGAGCTCTAGAAGGTAGCTTTATAAAATGCTGCCTTCAATATACTTCCTTGAAGCCAGGCTTGATATGTCTACTGCCTCCACAAAGCAGGTTAGCTTGAGGAGTCAGGGCAGAGCTGAGGAGGATCTCTGTCCTTCACTGGATCCAAGGGTGAGGAAAAGGCTGAGGCACTCAATGGCTCAAGAGTAGGCTCCGTTGTTCACTGGATGCTCACCCCCCTGAGCTGGAAGCTGGGGATGGGCAGCAGGATGAGGCCCCCATAGTCCAAGGGCCTGTTCCTGCTGCACCACTCAGACACACACAGGTCTATGGGGCTGGGTGGCAAACACCCAGGGGTGCTGAGGGAGCTGCTGGAGGTGCCCACCAAGCCACATTCCATCTTTTCAGTCCTGGCTGAGTGGGGAGGTGCCAGCTGAGTGGAGATTGGTGAATGGGAACCCATGGACAAGAAGGGCTGGAGGCAGCACAGGGAACTGGAGAGCTGCCAGTGGGAGCTCCGTGCTGGGCACAGCCATGGAGCAGGGCATCCTGAGAGCCATTCTGTAGCATGTGCAGGGCAAGCAGGGCATCAGCCCAGTCAGCCTGGGCTCAGGAAGGGCAGGACCTGCTTGAGCAACCTGACCTCCTTCCATGCCAAGGTGCTGCTGAGTGGCTGAGTGCCAGGCTGTGAACACACCTGCACTTCAGCAGAGCCTTTGGCACTGTGTCCCACAGCAGCCTCCTGCAGGATCTGGCTGCTCAGGGCTGGGCTGGCATAGGTACTGGCTGGATAGGCCCAGAGCTTGCTGGGCAATGCAGTTAAACCCAGCTGGTGGCAGTCACCAGTGGTGTCCCCAGGCTCAGTGCTGTGCCAGTTCTCTTTAGTGTCTTTATCAATGAGCTGGGTGAGGGCATCGAGGCACCCTCAGTGAGTCTGCAGATGGCACTAAGCTGGGCAGGAGTGTTGGTTTGCTGGAGGGCAGGAAGGTTCTACAGAGGAACTGCTGTGGAGCACTCCACATTCCTTCTCTTCCCCCCCGCCTCTGTCTCTGGAGGCTTGAATGGGGAAGGCTTGAAAACTGCTCTCCTCCCCCCACAGGCTGGAAGGGAGAGCAGCAAAGGCCTTTCCCACTGTGCTGACTGGTGTGGAAGCCCAGGCTGCAGGTGGCGGGTGCCTGGCTGGGGTTTCGTGCCCACTATGCACGGCAAGTGGCACTGTGGCTAGGAAAGCATCAACAGAGTGCGGGCAGAGGCGCAGGGTGCCCACCCGAGCTGCTGGTTTGCAGTGTTTCTGCCTTTGGGACCGCCCCTGGCTCCCACTTGGCATGGCTCCTGGTTTTGCCCCGTCCCTGCTTTTGGACTCTGCCTCACTTCTGCACTGTTCTGTGCATGTCTGCAGGCTCGGCAAGCCCTTAGGTCCATCAGAGAGCTGCTGGCAGCAGCCGGAGCTGGCTTCTCCCGGGCAGTACCGTGCAGCCAGACTCACTGCTGCCAGCCCGAGCTGGGGGAGATGCCAGCACTTTGGCTTTTCTCCTGCTGCTGTGGCACCACTGCCCCACCAACCTCTGTCTGCTGCAGGCTGAGCTGACTTCTGCCATGTGGAGCCACAGGTTGGCTATAACCTGCAGGAGGCTGCTTCCACCGAGAGATTCAGTGAGGGATTGCCACTGATTTCCCACCTCACCTCCGTGAGGAAAAAGCTGCTTCCCTTCATTCTCTGCTCAGCCTGATTTGTACTGGGGTGAAGCTGTTTTCAAGAAAATAAAAATAATTTTATCCTGCCTTGGCGAATCAATATCCAAACCTCTGCAGGGACCCAAACAGGCTGGGGTCACTGGGCTGAGATCAGTGGGATGAGATCCAACAACATTAAGTGCTGGGTCCTGCAGTTACATCACAGCAACCCCAGGAATGCTCCATACTTGGGCCACAAGTAGCAGGAAACTGCCCAGTAGAAGAGACCTGGGGGTGCTAGTTGACAGCACCTGAAAAAGAACCAGCAGTGCCCAGGTGGCCAAGAAGGGCACCAGCAGCCTGGTCTGGATCAGCAAGTGTGGCCAGCAGGAGCAGGGCAGTGGTCTTGGACCCCTGTACTGGGCACTGGGGAGGCCAAACCTTGAGTCTTGGACTCAGTTTTGGGCCTCTCACTCCAAGAACATTGAGGGGCTGGAGCAGGCCCAGAGAAGGGCACCAAAGCTGGGGAAGGGTCTGGAGAACAGGGCTGGGGAGGAGCAGTCAGTGTCAGTGTGGAGCAGAGGAAGCTGAGGTCAGAGCTCTTTGCTCTCTGCAGCTCCCTGAGAGTAGGCTGCAGTGAGGTGGGGGTTGGGCTCTTCTCTCTAGTCTCAGGTGATAAAGACAGACAGGAAATGGTCTGAAGTTGTACCAGGGGAGGGTTAGGTTGGAGATGAAGAAAAATTTCTTTGCTATAAGAGTGGTCAGAGACTGGCACAGGCTGCCCAGGGAGGTGGTGGAGTCCCCATTCCTGGAGGTGTTCAAGAAATGTGAGGCCATGGCACTTGGGGACATAGTTTGATGGCCAGGGAGGGGTTGGGTGCTGGCTGGACTGGATGAGCTCAGAGGGCTTTTCCAACCCAAACAACTCTCTGGTTCTGTGAATGCCAGAGGCACAGTCCTCTACATCCCCCAGGTGACCAAAGTGGCAGTGGCTGCGGCAGCAGCGATCCTGCTCTGTTTCACAGCGAGGCAGTGGTGCTGTGCCCAGTTTAGCTCATCCATTGCCTGTGCTGGGAAACAGGGGGAGTGGTGGGGATGAAACTTTTACGCTGTGTTTTTCTTCTTCTGTGATACCCTTGTGGGAAGTGGAAGTAACTTTCAAGTATTCTGGGTCAGCTTCCTCAAATTCCAGAGCAGATCTTTTTAATTCCAGTAGGAATTATCTCCTCTCCCCATGCCTTGCTGTATCTGTGCAGCTGAGGATTCCCTCACTGCTGTGCTGCACCAAAAATGAGATTATCTCTAGACCATTGGTATAAAGACATTAGAATGTCTACATGAAAAACAGACTGAGGTTAATACTGTGTCTGTGAAAAAGAGCTTAATGAAGCTTATTGCATTACCTCTCCATCAGCTGCAATTCACTTTGAAGATTAGAAAGGGCTGAGTTTCTATGGGTAGCAGATTGTGAGGAGAAGAAAGTGACTTTTGCTTTTAACTCAAAGGAGCAAGAGGCACTTCCATTAATTTTGGCTGAACTGTCAAGAAATAATCCCTAGTAGATAACTCCCTCTGCTCTCTCAAACACTTGAGATTTTTCCATCCCAATTTTCCAAGTTATCTTTCTATCATTTCTGCTGATGAGGACACTTTTCTGAGAGGAGACATTCATTTGTCTGAGGCAGTAAGCATGCACCTGTAGATGTGAAGGATGCTGTCAAGGTCCGGAGAACAGAGCTGAACAGTATCTCTGTCCAGAGGAGCAAGACTGGTTTTTTTTACATGTCCGTGTTGTGAAATTAAGGTGCAAACGAGACCAAATACCACCAAGAACTATTTATTAAAGGATAAAGTTGAGAGAGAGAAGAGGGGAGAGAGGGAGAGGGAACAACAGACAAAACCGAGGGAGAGAGGGAAGAGGTGAGAGAGGGAGAAGGAACAACGGAGAAAAAGATTAAGAGCAGGAAAGGGAAGGAACAGGGATTATATTACCATCAGCCACAGATGGGGGGGAGAGAGAGAGAGATGTGCCCGGCCCAGGGATGTCCTTCTGTAGAGTGGCTCCTCGGGTCCTCCTCGTGGGGGGTTCTCCGGTGGCGGTGCTCCGGTGGTAGGTGCCCCCCTTTTTGCAGGCGATGCTTATGTCTTTTTATGCAGTTTTTAGGCCGGTTGTCCAGGTGCAGCTCCCCAGGAAATCTTCCTGTGTCATGCATCTTCGGGGGCCCGGCGGCGGCACTGGGCAGGGTCTCCGCCCCCTCCCTGCACCGCTTGCCGGTCCATACTCCAGAAGTGCAGCAGCCTTTCTTCGGGGTAGCTGCTGTGAAGTGTGGCGTCCTGGGCCTTGTGTTCAAGCCAGGCTGAAATCTCGGCACTTNTCCAGGTGAGGTCTCACCAGAGCAGAGGGGGATGAGAACCTCCCTTGACCTGCTGGCCACACTCTTCTGAATGCCCCCCAGGACCCCATTGGCTTCTTGGCCACCAGGGCTCATTGCTGTCCATGCAGAACTTGCTGCCCACCAGCACTGCCAGCTCCTTCTCCACAAGCTGCTCTCCAGCAGATCACCTCCCAGCCTGTCCTGGTGCAGTTTATTTTCCTTCCCAGGTGCAGGACTCTGATCCCTGCTGAACCTCATCAGGTTCCTCTCTGCCCAGCTCTCAGCCTGCCCAAGCCTCACTGAATGGCCTCACAGCCTCCAGGGGTCTCAGCCAAGCCTCCCAGTTTGGTATCATCAGCAAACTTGCTGAGCAGCCTCTGTCTGTCTGTGCCCTCAGCAATGGCATTGATGGAGATGTTGACCAGGCCTGGACCCAGCCTAGGGGACTCCCCTAGTCACAGCTCTCCAGATGGACCTGGCACCACTGACCACCACTCTTTGCACTCCATTCTGTAGCCAGTTCCTAATCCATCTCACTGCCTGCTCTCCTGTCCCACACCTCCTGAGCTTGCTCACAAGGATGCTGTGGGACAGGATGCTGTGACCAAAAGCCCTGCTAAGGTCAGGGCAGACTACATCCACAGCTCCGCCTGCAGCTGCCCATTTGGTCACAGCAGCATAGAATGCTACCAGGTAAGCCAACCCTGATTGCCCCTTGGTGAAACCATCCTGACTACTCCTGATAATCTTCTCCTCCTCCAGGAGCAAAGAGAAGTCTTCTAGAATGAGCTGCTCCATCGTTTGTCAGTGAAGGAGGTGAGGCTGACTGCTCTGGACTTACCTGGAGCCTCTTCCTTTCCTTTTTTGAAGCCTGCACTGCCATTGCCTTTCCTGACACGGCAGCCAGCAGCAGAGTCCCAGTGAAATGCCTCATGCCCTATCTGCAGAGGGCAGATGAAGAGGCTGCTGTACTGGGATGCAGAAGGCTCTGAGCCCCAAGAGTACCTGTGTGGCCTGACTGCTCGCCAGCGCAGGCTGATGGCCATGGAGAGGGCTGGCAGACGGCTGCAGACGCACAGCTACAACCTGCGNCTCCAACCGGCGCAGCCGAGCTGCGCGGCAGCCTCAAGGCCAGCAGAGGCCAGGAGCTGGCAGCAGCCGCAGAGCCCCGCGGCAGGGCTATAACCTACGCAGCCGCTTCGTGCCCCGCCGGGACTGAGCCTGTCCGGAGGGCAGCGCTGGGCGTCTGGGGGGCATGCAGGCAGAGTGGGCCCTACGTGGTGCCAGGAATGCAGAGAGGAGGAGGAGAGCAGGAAGAAGAGGAGACCAGGAAGAAGAGAAGAGTGCAGGACACCCTAAAAGATTAGGGAAGACCATTCCCAGGACAGTCTATTCCACTTGTCACAGAACCCTCCAGAATGCCTCCCCTCTTGTAGGAAGACCTTTTGGCAGGTCTCAGCTCTGCTTGCTGCTGACCGAGAGTGCACTGGAAGGAATGGACCCTGGCAGAGTCCCTCCTGCCCTGCAGGGATAAGGGCAATGGGATGATGCCAGGCTCAGCCCAGTCGTGGCATCGCTGTGCTTTACAGCATTGTCACTCCCTGCTGGCCCAGCTGTGGAATGGAGCTGGGGAGGGCTTTGTCTTTTGAGACAGGGAGCTGCACCTGGACACTGAGCTGCAAAACTGTATGAAAAGAGACATGAGCAATGCCTGCCGAGATGAGCAGCTCCACCAGAG
Organism: Ramphastos sulfuratus; assembly: GCA_013399055.1. Lineage (NCBI taxonomy): Eukaryota > Metazoa > Chordata > Aves > Piciformes > Ramphastidae > Ramphastos > Ramphastos sulfuratus. The sequence goes on along the minus strand of WBNM01033630.1, from coordinate 427 downwards.
CAGCTCCAGAAGAAGAATTCGAGGAACAAGTCCTGCAGAACAACTCCAGCAGAACTGAAGAACTCCACAGAAGAACATCCCTGGGCCACTCACACCTCTCTCTCTTCCCCCCCATCTTCAGCTGATGTAATATAATCCCTGCTCTTTTGCTTCCCTGCTCTTCCCTTTTCCTCTGTTGTTCCCTCTCCCTCTCTCCTCCCTTCCCTCTCTCCCCCCTTCCCTCTCTCCCTCTTGTCCAGCTTTGCCCTTTAATAAACAGTGCTGTGCTGCTATCTGCTCTCACCTGCACCTTCATTTCACATCACGGACACCTGGGAGGACAAATCTTGCTGCTCTGGACAGAGATATTGTTAATCTCTGCTCTCCAGACCTTGACACCAAAGCGTCCCCATTTTAACATCTTCGTCTCCCTCCATCAGTGGATCAA
>WBNM01033628.1:485411-495463 GCA_013399055.1 Ramphastos sulfuratus | reverse complement strand
CCCCCTCTACTCTACTCTGGTGACCCAGAGATGCAGTCATCCACCTCTGGGGCCCCCAGAATAAGGAGGACACGGAACTGTTGGAGATGGTCCAGAAGATGGCCACAAAAATGATGGAGAGTTAGAGCACCCTCCCCTGAAGACAGGCTGAGCGACTTGGGATTATTCAGCCTGGAGAAGAGAAGGCTTTGCTGAGACCTTACAGCAGCCTTTCATTATTTGAAGGGAGTCTATAAGAAAGCTGGAGAGGGACTTTTTTTACAACGGCATGTAAGGATTCAGAGGGGAAAACAAAAAGGATTTTCCCCAATACTGCTAAGGCTGAAGCAATAAAACAATTTAACGAAAACAGTGAATTAAAGAAAAAATAAGTTAGCCAAGTCCAGGCATCACCATGTTTCTCTACAAGGTATTTTCTGAAGAAAAAGAGCAAAGGTCAGGTATGAAAATATTCCCAAACCTCTTTCCATCAGTAATTTCCTATGTAAGAAGTAAAGGAAGCAGCACACAACTTTGAGAAAACAGCTTGATTTCTCAAAGAAAAACAACCTCTTGCCCCTAAAAAGCTTTCACGAATTCAAACTCATGATGAACATCAGCTTTGCTTGTGTGTTGTACTACCTATAAAACTCACGTGGCTGGAACAGAACTGCACCAGCACAACTCTGCTTTCTCCCCACATCCTGGCAAAAGTGCAGTTCTGCCAGCATAAGAGTGCCTGTACCAGGGGAACCTGCCAGCAGAGTCCTGCACATTGTAAATCAGATCCCACTACAATCTAGACAGACCTGCGCCAGGAAAGGCTTGCACTGCAACCCCAGCCAGCTCGACAGCCCACACTCTAGAGGAAGCAATGCATGTTTTTAAAAGGCATGTGGGTGGGCTCAACCAACCCTATCTTTCTATAAATCCTCACATCTTAATGCTGTCAGTCTTCAGACAGGGACAATCTCTTTGCTCTATCATGAGAGTGTATTTTCATTTGAGCATTCAGAAGTTGTTTTATTTATGCCATGCCAGCAGAGTCAGATTTCTTCCCCGATATAAAAAAAAAAAAAAAAAAGTACATTTTTCACATATGCATGCAAAGGCTCATTAATGCTCCTTCATCCTGCTTTGGAATACATAAAATTTTAGCATGCACCTTATATAAATTAACAAAACCCTTGCCAAGTTATCTATTTCATGCTTTTTTTAGAAGTACTTTTCACTTACTAGAAACATTCATAGACTGCATGGGATTACATGATTTATACTGTAGAAGTGCCTTTCAACCGTGTTATTAAAATGGCAGGAGACACAGACAACAGCTAGGATAATGGTTCAAAGAAAGCAAACCAGGATTGACAAAAAAAGACAAAGGAAAAAAAAGGGAAAGCAGAGGAGTATAAAATGGATAAGTAATTTAAGAGCTACAGGTTGGAACAAATAAGGTCCTTGCAGAGACTAATGAAACCACCAAGTGTTGTCATCTTTCAGAAGGCACCTTTTCACTGCCAAAAGTCACACAGGCAATCAGTGGTAACTTCAAACACACTAACTGATTCCAGTGGAATCAATGAAATCAGACTGTATACACCGTTTACATCTTTTGCTAAGTTGAAAGCAATATGACTATTAAGAAGGGATAGGAAATCAATAGCAGCGTAAAAAGAGGTAAAGCTGAAAAGTTTGATGGAAGAAGACATGCACTTTAATGGAGAAAAAAATATAGACAGAGCACTGTTACTGCACTGAAGATAGTGGTGAAATGATGTGGGACAGCGCTGTAAGTTTCAGAAACGTGATGAAGGAAAGATAACTTTGAGCCTGAAGCCCACCCTGCTGAAAGAGTTCTGCCACCTATATGAATGAGATCTGACAACAGAAAAGTTATAAAGAACTAAAAATTATGAGTAGAACTTAATTTGCTTTCACATGATTACCATTGTTTCAAAATCAATAGTTTTTCCTTGAAGAAAGATCTTATCTGGGAACTAATAAATACTCCAATGAAGAAAACCCAAAAAGCTGAGGTGAAATGAAGCTGCTGTGTAATCTTAGAAATAACTTCAGGCTTTTTCATTTTTAGTGTCTTCACTTATAACAAAACTATTTCCTTGTGAGTCTGACCAAATAGATTACTTCTACAAGTGAATTAATCTTATTGATAATCTAATACTAGCTGTCAGCTCTTGCACAGTATATACTGGAATTAAGCAGAACAATGGAAAACTGTTCCTATATGAAGTCTATTTTTATCTCTGAAAATGCTTGTGAAGTTACAGAACCTACAGAAAGTATAACAAAAGGCAAAAAGCCTATAAAAGGGTTTTTTTATAACTGGCAAGATCAGCTACCAGCATCCAGCTGGCCCAGAGAAATTAGTGTCACTGATCATTCAGTGCAGCTTTTAACTGCATGCTTACATCCAACAAACATCCTTACTGTATGAAAACATATTACTTAAATCAGTTTCCAAAATCTTGAGGAGATACCTAAATCTTACCTTCTGTGATTTTTCAAGTACTAATAAAGAAATTCTCTGGACAGATTGCAACATGAAAAAAAAAAAAGCAGCTTTCTTTCTAGGCAGCTCCCCATTATACTTAACACAACATGAGTCAAAGATCAAGATAAGTTATCTGAGGTGTCAAGTGCATAAGGTTAAAGGTGAAATTTTATTAGGTCAAAGGTGATATAAATAAAATGGTTTATGTCCAAGAAGCAGGGGTGCAGACAAGATGTATATAACTAAAGACATCAGGGTTGACAAGTAATAACTTTAAGTAGTACTGTGTTCTCGCTACAGATACCTACATTGACTAAAAAAAATAAGAACAGTGATGAAAAAATAACTATGAATATTACAAAAGCCCCTCTACAATTTTTCCTCAAGTATTTCAAAACTTAACTAAAGTTCTGGGGGAGGCAAAGTTTGGCATTAACTATGAATGCTGAATGAAGAGACACACAAAGTAGATTGCTCTGAGAAATAAAATTGTTTTTCTCCTTTACAGTGACCATACCTCTAGCATCTATATCTTATTACTGCTCTTTGAGAAACAACAGAACAAGAGAGGGCTTCAGACCAAGGAAATTTCAGATTACAATAGTATGGTCCAGAATTGTATATTCAGACTAATTAAAATACAGTTATAAATTACATATTAAATATCTAACAATGGAACTATCCTTATGTTGCTTCTATGCCAAACACTGTGCATCACTTTGATTAAGGATATTTAAATCTGCTATTGTTATCAAGCTGTTCGTTCAGTTAAAACTGTTCTCTTCTTTCGCTCTTGCACTAAGTACACATTCCAGAAATCCTAGACCTTTACCCTCAACCTTGGCCTTATGTCTGCATCCAAATGTTTTGCTGAAAACCACTGGATTTAAGCACAAAATCAAGATATCTGTGCCCTCTAGTGGAACTTCTTTTTCACCATCTGGGCACAAATGTACTCTTGTAATGTGATCTCTTTTTCTGAAAGCTGGAATTCTCAAGCCACCAAATTAGATGCTGTGAACAGTGTGTAAGATCCAGGCAAAAGAAAATCTAGTTCACAGTGCTCCTCCATATCTATTTGAGCTAGCAATAACTGCAGTGAAATTATCAGTGGCTAGACAGATACAAGCAAGTGCTAGATAGACACGAGCAAATTTCACTATTATATTGCCCACTTTGGTGTGTGTACCAACATGAAAGATTCTGGGAAATCTCAAAGCTTCATTTCTAGAAAAATGGATGCAGTATGAAGCCTCCTCCCATATATCCTATTAGGCAAACCTGGCATCTAAAAAGAAATCCCAACCCACACAATTCCCACCAATCACACTAACAGAGGAGAAAAGAAACTGAAAAGATAGCTTATGCACTTAGTTACACTTAGGAAGGGGAAGACAAACTGCAGCACAGCAAACATTTATTCCCCCAGACTACTCTTTCTCTCTCCAACTTTTTCTCTTTTCCCATCAATAACCACCTCTGTGGATTTCAATGCCTCAGAGACTTACACTTCCAAGCTTTGTAAAAAGGGGGAAAAGTTATTACTGGATGTAAGAAGCTGTAAACAAGGAGATGATTTCAACAAATCGTAATAGTAACAAGAATTGTGAAGGAAAGGAGAAGTTCTGAACAGTGTCATCTCAATCAGCTTGGCTGGAAACAGATTGCAAGCACAATGAAGTTAAATCTAAACCAGCTCTGGAGAAGGATTGGTACAGTATTTCTTCCTAACATCTGAAAGGTACAATAAATGAACATAGACAAATGTTTAATATAAAATGACTCAAAGTCTGACTATTCTAATTCATCTCATAGGAAAAGCCTTAATACTGTATTCCAATTCAGGCAGCATAAAGAAGAAATTAACTCAGCCATTCAGAAGTCTTTTTTTTCAAAACAACAAGGTTCCTTTCCTTAGTTTAAAATGTTCTCGGTGCTTCCTAAAAATCACCCTAAGTGCCAATTCTTCTAATGAAGCTACTGAAAATCTGATTTATGTTCTTTATAGCAACAAGAATAATTGCAAAGTGTTTCCAATTTCACATTTTAAAGTAATTTAGGACTACAATTTTGAACATTATTGACCCTGATGCATAGGATAGCACATCTGAAAATCTGAAAAAGGACTGAGACATCTTAAGAAACAGGAAGGAACAGATAAAAAGTAAAGCAAAATGCAGACACCTGCAATGCACCAGATTTTTACAATGAAAATAGTGAGATGAAAATCATCTTTAGATTAATAGAAAAAACAATTAACCACTTTTCATCCACAACATATCTTAAATGTCGGTTACCTGAAGTGTTCAAATCCATTGTTTCTTGTGCTCCTTTTAAATAATAAAAGGCATTATTATCCCCAAACTAACACAAATATCCTTCTTCACTTCCTTAAACAGACATTTTATGATTTTCTTAGGCTACTCAGTATGATGATATTTACAACAGAAACGAATACCACAGAACTTACCACTTCTTCATCTGAAAGCTCTCGCCCTTGTATGCTGCTGTTTTCTCTCACAGCTTGTTGGTGTTTCTTCCCTTTAATGTGGCTAAAAAGGTACACTTCTGATGAAATCTATAATGACAATAACTTAATAGTAAGTTTTTGCCTTGACAATTCCATAATCTGTAGATAACAGTATTTTAAATATATGCCCATATGTATGTTCAGAATTTCTAGCACAGTACTTGATTCCTCAGTCTAATTTACATAAATACCTTTAGTGCAGGACTTCAGAGTAAATTGCATCATGACTTTAAAGCCGGCAGTATAACAATAGATTTTAAGAACTCTTAGCTTATCTCATTTTCACTTCCATCTAACTTCAGATACTGGACTTTCATTCTGAAATGCCTGATCACTGACCACACAAGGCTCCAGGCTGGTCAACCTGACACCTGTTCCAACACTGCTTAAAGTGATTCCATGCAATCTCATTTAATTCAACGAGAAAATAATGCTTGGTAGCCTGGAAGACTTTATTCAATAACACTCAAGTCTTTGCAGATCAGTAAAATCAGTTATTAACAAGAACAGATCTCCCTGCTTCCTACTCAGTGACTGTATGACTTCCTCTTCACCACCACACCTGGGACACATGGAATGGGGGACACAAGGATACCCAGTTGAGACCATAGGTCTGCCTAGTGAAGTACTTGGCTTCCTACGGTGATCAAAAAAATCAGACAGCTAAGGGAAAGTAAAGTAGAGACAACACTAATGCTGATTCACTTTAAACACTTCTAAGCCTCTAATCAAATGCAGTTCAAGAATTTCTTGACCTTGATGTGGTTCCCTGTTACCTAATAACCTTCAGAGAACTTCAATCCAATGAAACTTGTCCAATCATCCCCTGAACACACATCAAATTCAAGAATCTATAGGATCTTACAAGTTCATCTACCTGCTATGTGAAGAACCACTTTACTTTAAATGTGGCTTTCAAGTACGTCCATTCACTGCTCCCAAAATCTTGCTCTGCTAGAAGAGACAGCTAATAACTGAGAACTACCCACACTCTCCATCCTACCTACAACTCGACCATTCTTTTGAATTTTCCCTAACCCATCTAATTTATAGGCAGAAAAATCTCAGGTAAGGTGCACTTGATAAAAGCAGAGCAGGGACACAGTAGAGGTGCATTACTCATCTGTGAATGAAGCACAAGCTTCAGAGCTTAGGTTAGCCTGGCAATTCTGACCGCATTTCCTCTAAGCAACTTACCATTACATTGCATAATGAGCACTGCTTTTTTCGTTCGTATGGTGTAAGTTTTGGTGCATAATCAGTGTTAGCATGTCTTCCACTGCTTAATTCAGCTGCTTTCTCTTTCCTTTGCTCAATTTGTTCCATATGCCTTCTAATGCTTTCATCATGCTGAATGGAAAATAGTCAAAGCAACAAAGAAAAACACGCTGAATTGCAGCAAATGGAATTGAACTGTGCAAAGAAATACCAGAAATCGCCAAACGCTGAGTTAGAATGAACTCCTGTTAAACTGAAACAATGTTTTACTTCTGAAAGGCATTAGAGGTCACCACACAGCAGAGACAGTAACATTATCCTATGGTTTACAAATCAGCCAGCACGATTTGTGTTTCATAGATGACTGTCAATTAATTGTCTTGTTGCAGATCCTTCTGTAAACCTTTCAGTTTCATTTAACATCTCAGGTCTGGTTTGTTCTTAATAAAACACTCTAGAACAGAATATAAGTTCAGCTTTCAATTCTACAAACATCTAACTTATGCAGTGCTGTTTTCACTGACAGATACAAAATGATAAAGTATACATGGAAGTAAAATAGATTACTTGTTATTTATCTCTCAGCAGGTTTTCATACCTGACCCTCATGAGAATGCAACAAAATTATTTTAAAATTATTTAAAATCAGAAGCTCAACTATGAACCTGTATTTAATAAAAAAGCTGCATTTTACAATACAAGTAAATGTAAGTATGGTGTTTCAGACTGGGATCAGAGAGAGAAAAACAGCAAGACAAAAACTTATTTGTAAACATAGAATAAAAATTTATATAATTCCTCATTAATTGAAACTTTAATACATCATTCCACCTCAGAACCTTAAAAAAGAAATTTATCATTTTGAAAAACAGTGGATATCTCTTCAACACTTATGATACCCTGCTTCTTCACTGAAGAGTCAATTCAGCTGAACTGGTGAACTACAAGGGGCTCAATCCTTATGCTATGTTATGAAATAACTGGAGCCCTTCATAAAACAAAAGGTAACAGCATGCCACACTTGATGGCATCAGTTTCAATATGCTTAGCTAACACCCTGTGTGACTGTTTGGTGAATTGGCTTCACTGAACAATGTGAGAGTTTTCACATATTCATTTTCCTCACAAATTATTTCAGAAGCATTTTGACTTCTCTTACAAAGTGAAGGTTTACTTATAGTCATGCTCAAAACTCTGAAATTAACGAATTTCATAGAGCTCGGTCCTGTTGTTTCCAAACCATGCAGCGTATGTTACCCTGCAAGATCCTCTTCTTAATGCAAAAGTCTAAATCAAAATCTCTTGGAAAGTTATGTAATTCAGGACACTGTAACAGCATAGTCGACACACAGAAATTCCACACTGTTCATGCATTTTTCAGCTAAACTATCCTTTTATACCTTCATTTGAATCTTCTTCTGCAGTTCTTCCATGGCTTCTTGCTGAGCTGCAGTAAGAGCTGCCAACCTTTCTTCTCGATCTCTAACCAAAAAATAATCAAGACAGGGAAAACTTGTAATAACGTAAAGCATGCATCATATTGACTAATTTATATTTGTAATGGAGAATAAGCACCCCAAAAAAAGAAGTTAAAGATGGCTCAGCAGAACAGACAACAAAAACCAACTTTGTTAAAAAGGCATACTGATGCTTTATTTCAATGATGTGATCGACACTTGAATCTTTGTAGCAGAACCCTATCATACCCCTGTCCAAAGCACAGCAATGACAGTCGATGTGATGCTACAGAAGAGCACTGAATGTGATACTCTGCCATCAGTACCACTCTTCAGCCAATGGTTATAGTCAGTGAACCAGAGGGGAGGGGTACCATGGCAACTCAAAGGAAAAAGATGCAGAAACAAGGGCAGTGCGTTTTATAAAAATGGGGAATCAGTCAAAGTTAGAAATAAAACTCTGATCAACATCAAATGATACAGCTGTAAGTGATAAAGTGATGCTCTCAAATACTGCAATTCTAAATGTTCAAGCTAAAGGATAGCAAAAGATGAGGCACTTATCTTGCTGTCACCTTCTGTGGCACTGCACTGAGGACCTCACTGACCACTCACTGAACCTACCTCTCTGTCCTACGCTCCTCTTCCAAAATCTGAATCATGCCTCAAACTATGGTTGTCCTCTTCACTTCTAGCACCTCTCCTTTCCCTTCCCAGTGAACTGCCAAAGCAGAGCTGTCATGCATGTAGATGCCAGTGAGAGCATCAATGTATAGAAGAGATTGTTTTTTCTATTTGAGTAAAGAACAAGAGGTATAATTTGATCCATTACTGTAACTATAAAACAGAAACCTGCAGGTAACAGTTTCATCAAGAAAAATTTAATAGTGATCAGTAAGCCAAGGGAGTTATTTAACTCTAAAAATGAAGAAAGTCACCTGCTCATGCTGTTTGTATAAAAAGTATTGGGATGTGAGAGAAACACTTTGAGAGGTCTGGCAGCTGGAAAGGGCTAGAACAAATAATAAAAGCTTTGAGCAAAGCTGAACGACGAAGTCATTAAAAGCCGTTCAGCCAACTGTTTTACAGGCATGCAAGTCATTTAAGTGACAAAACCAGAAAAGGTAACATAAAGGATATTATCCAAACTGCAGTCATTTTTGGCTTATGTGGATTTCTGTTTGTTTGGGGGTTTCTTAAATAGGTAACTCATAGAAAAAATCCTAAGTAATTTCAGGAAAAGTAGAAGGCTCAGATAAAGCAACATTGTAAAAAACACACAAAAAATATAAAAGCAGATAGGAAAGAAGACTGGGGATAAACTAAGTCTAATGATAAACACTACACAACTGTTCCTTCAGAAAGTATAAGTGAACTCTTCCAATCACCATGGGAGTGGAGGGGGCTAAGGAAGAGATGATGGACAGGAAGCTTTAGGTACTTTATGTGCTATATCCCCTGAGGTAAATAAAGGAAGACTGAACGACAGTCTTTGTTTGCATTTTAAAGTGCTCCCGACTCACATCATGAGCTGAAACAAATCACAACCAACAAATGACCCAAATGCAAAGCTTAGTTTAGTTATTTCTCTTGGTATGCTTTTATAAAATATTCACTTAAACCTACAAACAACAACAAATTAGTATCATTACACGCTTTGGATTAGTAATACTTGAAACACAATTCTGAAGTTTCGGTTTTTAGAGCATTAACATCGTTCCTGTGCAAGCCCTTCTGAAGCACACGCTTTTTACATAACTAGGTTATACTATACAGTTTTATGATTCTATTGACAAGAACAAAAATTTCCATATCACAGATTTCAACTCTCTGGAATATAAAATAATCTGAAATTACATCTAAAACCTTACTGGAATCAAGTTAATGTACTGTAAGGGCAGAAGGGCTTTTAAAGTCAGTTTTAAGTACACTATTCCTTTCACAGATGCTTTAATCACCACCAGATGCGTATGGTAAAGCTCACACTGAAGAAATTTTAAGCATATATTCCAAAAATTAGTCATTCCAGCAAGTATTAAATCTTCAGGATAAGAGTCAAATCCCAGCAGCAGGGAAAAAAAACCACCACCACCAAATGATACCCTGAGCTTCTACCAAAAGAGGCTGAAGTCCAGGATGGAAGGGACAGTATAGCCATCTTCCTGTCAAGCTTATCTCTCCCTTAAGTTCTAAACCAGGACACTTTGAATCCTCCTCTAATTCTACAATGTTAGAAAAACATCAGCTCTGTTATTAAGGAGGTGTAATAACTCTGAGGCTGCTCTGACATAACAAAATCACCAGGTTGTAGGGCACTACACATACATTCTTTCCTACTCCTTCCCAAAAAAAAAAA
>WBNM01033628.1:432271-485383 GCA_013399055.1 Ramphastos sulfuratus | reverse complement strand
AAAAAAAAAAAAAAATTTAAAAATCTCTCTTGTGCAATCAGTATCTGGAAAAGAAAAACAAATGCAAGCACAGCACTGCAGTATCGAGTACAAAGCATTTGAAAGCTAAGCGCTGTAGCAGTGAACAGAGGAAATCTGCTGAAGCAGAGCACTAAGAGAAGGCAAATGGAAAACTGCAGGTCTTCCCATGCCATAATTAAACAAATAGGGTGCAAAGGGAAGTGGCAGATTTAAGAATGATTCAACAAAAAGGGTGAAGAATTACATGCCTTCAGCTTTTTGACAAGTTCTAATCACAGAAGACATCAGAAGGGAAAGATATCAACGGGGTAATTATCTCACATCTGCTGACTGTGAGAGTTGCCTCAATTTTCAGGAAGATGTACAAACCTTAGCACAATCAAAATTTTTCCTGTTAGTCTGCGTCTTCCTCAAGCGTCCCTGAATGAGGTCCCTTCCAACTCGCTCTATCTTCTGCTGGAAAGCAGATCCATGGATAAAGACCCTGGAATCTTAGTGGAGAGCAAATTATCTGCGGGACAGAAATATGCCCTTGTGGCCAAGAGGGACAATGGCATCCTGGGGTGCATTAATTGTGTGTCCAGTAGGTTTAGGGAGGTTCTCCTCCCCCTCTACTCAGCACTAGTGAGACCACACCTGGAATATTGTGTCCAGTTTTGGGCATCCCAATTCAAGAGAAACAGGGATCTGCTAGAGAGAATCCAACTGAGCTACAAGGATCAATGCAGACCTTGAACATCTCTCATATGAAGAAAGACTGAGAGACCTGGTGGTGTTAATCTGAAGAAGGGTGAGAAGGGATCTTATCGGTATCTATAAATATCTGAGGGGTGGGCGTCAAGATTAAGGTGCTGGTCTCTTTTTGGTAGTGCCCAGTGATAGAACAACGAACGACAGATGGAAGTGGGAACACAGCACGTTCCACCTCAACATGAGGAGGTATTTCTTTATGGTGAGGGTGCTGAAGCAGTGCAACAGGCTGCCCAATGAGATTGTGGAGTCTCCTTCTCTGGAGCCTTTCAAAACCTGCCTCAATGCATTCCTGTGTGACCTGCCCTAGGTGAACCTGCTCTAGAGGTCCCTTCCAACCCCTGACATTCTGTGACTCTGTGATTATGACTTTGGTTCAACACACTGAGGAAAGCTCCATGAAATCCTGAGCGGGCCATAGATTCTATACACAATTCATTAAACATCTAATTTAAAGATAAATCCCTTGATGATGTCAAGGTAGAATTACTCATTACTTTGGAAGATGAAAGAAGGTGATTAATACATTTCTGAACATTTTACTTGGAGAAAAAAAAAAACAAACCATCTTTTGGACAACTTTCAAGAAAACAAGTTGAGACAATAAAAATACTTAAGGAATCACTAGTTAACACTTTTTGACATGAGAAATATGTAACTTCTCTTTAGGTTTTACGGAATGTTTGTGGCAGTAGAATTGTACAAGAAGAGGCAACAATAAGAGGTGAATACAAATAGAATTCACCAAATTAAACAATAGGCAGAAAGCAGTTTCCCTGAATCAGACTTGAAAATAAACCTCTCACACATTGAATGCCACCCAATATCCATTCTCTTTGCATCTCAAGTTTGACTTGAAAGAAAGAGAGGAGAGCCCGTACAGAAACCCCTTTATGAACTCCGGGTTATGGGCAAAACCATAAACCAAGTAGTTTGCAGGCAGTAGAATTAATGAAGCCTGATTTCCCGACTCTGTGCTTCACAAATGTTATCTTTGGTGTCTACAAAAAGGTGAACTCAAATTGATGTCAGTAAGTCCAAAAGTTACTGGGGAATGGAGGAAATGGAGAACATGGGATTATTAATTTTGCTTCCTTTGAAAACCAAGCTAAAATATGAAAAAGGCAAATTATTCAAAGGTCTTGTTAGCAATAAAAGTAAGACAATTATCATAAAATACAGCTTTGCATGTTATATTGTGCATATATTAAGGAATACAAAAATCTATTACAGAATTTATGACTGCTCACCTGATTTCTTCTTTCAAACCATTCATCAAGAATATTTATTGATGTTGCTTTTTAAAACATTAAACCTGAAGAGCTAAGAAGCTACTGTTGTTAGTAGCAGTTTGCCATAAAGCATAATGGTGAAGGGACAGGGAACCAACGTGAAACTAGTTCGGGCTAGCTGCCCTTTAAGAAGGCCATAGAGACAAAATCCTTCAAAAAAAGCTATAGAGAGCCCCAAGGGACAAACCTGGTCACCCCAGGATATTGGAACATTGTTATTCTACTCTGCTTTCCGGTATCACAGTTTATAAAACAGTGCCTTGCTGGTATCTCTCTATTCTCTTTCCTTCTCCCCCTCTCACTTCTCCTCTCTTTGAGAAGAACACGTCCCTCCTTACTTCATGGTTTGTGTGGGGCAGATGGCTTCTAGCTGGCAGGGAATTGTGAGATGCATCACGAGGCCTACTGACGCCTTGGAAGCATGAGGTGTGAAGCGCAGTTTTGGCCTGCTAAGGTTGGATAGGTGGAGGGTTCTCAAAAGGTTTTGATCTGGTAATCTTGGTCTAGTTTGTGAATGTATTCATTCTATCTGAATGAGCCTTCTGTACACATGTACTTGTAAATAGAATCTCCCTTTAAACTTCCAACCAGTGTGCAGCATTTTTATTTTTACTTCCCAAAAGAAGTACGTATCATTTCTGTCTCCTGGTACTGCACAGATCGTGGCCCTAAGCCAGCACAACCAACAAAATTATTGCTGAGTTACCTGGCCCTCTCCCGTGCTGCATCTTCTCGTGCTTTCTCTTTCTCTTGCCTCTGCTGTTCAATCCGTGCTTCCTGTTCCTTCCTCTTCATCAGCAGCTCCTCAACTCGGGCTTGTCGTTCTGCTTCCAGGGCCCTTTTGCGCTCCTAGTCACAGAAATGTAAATTTTAACCTTACTTTCAGGGGAAAAAAAAAAAAAACCAAAAAAGAGGAAGCCATAGAAACTGTTTCACCATCTGCTTATAGAATCTTATTTTATCTTCATGATGGGAGTAAGAACTGCATTTGTATTAGGAAAGGACTAATATGCTAATATGCCTTCAGAAGTTGGAGCCTACACTGAAAGCACTGTTCATCCTCAAAAAGTCTCTCCAATATAAAAGCTTAGAAAGTAAGTTCCTTAATGAGAATAACTGAAAATATTTCAAGCATCCTACAAGACAGAGGTAATGAAGAAACACCATATGCTTCCAGGGAATATTAACACTTAAGCTATGGTTCTGAAGTACCTGAATGATGTCACAAAACAAAATGGACACTGACAATTTTTCTGTATGCACTACATCTATGATTTCTCGCTCACTACTCAATTTTTACTATACGTGGTATTGCAAATCTTTCTGACAGAATGGCTGCACTTCTACCAGCAACAAATGTGAAAAGAAAGCAAGTTTGAAACCTCATATTTGAAGTGGACATTTATAAGTAGACTTTCACTTTTAGTAAGAGCAAATGTGATTTTTTTGGTTTGCTGAAAGTCTTGGAAGAACTAGACTTTAAATGTGTTCTTCCAATTCTTTGAAAAATAAAGTCTATTTTGTATGACAGAATAAATTAAAAATAGATATTTAAATACATTTTAAAAATAGACTCCTTTCCACTAAGTCCGTCTCTGTAATAGAACGTCACTACACTAGCAAATAAATTATCTTCCTTTCAGCAGACTAGGAGATTTCATTAGCATGACCCAAAACCTCTTGCAATGATGAATATTTTCATAGTTAGCAGAAGGCTCTGCATTCTCAGATACTGCTTTACAAAAATTACCTCTGGTATAAAGCCTTTCAGACTCACCCTTCTCCCTTACTGCTGAAAACATTTTAAAAGAGAAATGTATTGAGAGTACTTTTCTAAAGCTGAAAAAAAGGAGGCAAGATAGAAAGTAACACAGACCACACAGCCAAAATAAGCCAATAGCTAGTTCACTGCTCCTCTGCAACTACAGACACATTATACCTGAACAGCTTCATCACGTGCTTGTTTCTCCTCTTGTCTTCGTTGCCGCTCTTCTTGCAATTCATTTAAGCGCTGTTCGTATTCTTTTAGTTTATTCAGCACATCATGGCGTTTGTTCTGCGCTTCCAGGGTGTTTATAAATGCTATTTCATTCACCTGCAAATAGTCACAAAGTATAAAGAGAAGATTTGAGAACCTGCAATCAGTTTCCTTCTTGGGGAGGTCCATCTGTTTGTTAGCGATCCATTTGATTGCTAAACTGGAGGGACACTTCTCCAGAATGGGTTGGAAAACTACCAACCTGAGAAGAAACATCTGTTGGGTTTTTGTTTTGTTGTTTTGATTGGTCTTGTTTTTTTTGGATGAAATATAAAAAAGAATGAAATACAACAAAAGAAATGGAATGTAAATACGGAATGGAATACAAAAAGAATGAAACATAAAAAAGAAAAGTGGAAATGTAGCAGAAAACGAAGAAACTTTGTGTAAGTACCAGGAGGATCTTTCCAGCCTTCTCAGCAATGAGTCTTTATTAGTCTGCTCTCTCATTCACATGGAATGCTAAGACCTAGCCGGATAAATCAGTAAAATAAATAACTGCTAGTAGAATCTGACAGGTCTTCTGATCTGATTTTAATTATGTGGCAGCTTACCGAAAAAAAAGTAAAGCTATAAACACTAAAATAAGAAAAAAAACCCCAAAGTTCTAATACTTCTTATAAGTATAGCCTATTTCACAAGCATATATATAATTTTTTTCAACCACAGGACACTGCAATATACAAGAATAAAGTAACAGAAGAACATGGAAAGACTAGAAGTACTTTCATGTGTATACTAAAAACACCGAAGAAAATGCTTTTCTACTACCTAGTTTCATGAAAATAATTTTGTCCTTGCTACAAAGTTGCTCACCAAAGCTCTTTTCAACTTTAGGCTTTTAAATAGAAATGGTTTAGAAAACTGATATGGTTGGGAAATATTAAACCTATTTATTTTGATTGTCTGAAATCAGAATTAAGATCTTAGAACCGAAGTTATTATACAATTTATCAGTAATAAATCATATGCAAACCTATGACTCAATTTGCTGTCCGAATCCACAAAAGAATTGAGTAAAGAAAACATCCATGGGCAGACAAAAGATCATGTAAACAGTAGTAGGATAATATCTGTTGCTCTGTTTACTGACTAGAATGCATCTACAGAATGGATTTCACAGTTCAGTAAACAAGTAAGCACTGGGAATTTATAAAACCAACTGGGCAGCAACAGTTACCATGGTCTGCAGACTACTCAGCAGCTATTTCTCCAAAGCCTTCCAGTCCAATTAACCTTTGTTTCCAGAACACAAGAACCTCAAGAGGCTGCAGATCTTACACATTTAAACACACACAATACTTGAAACATCTGCTTAGCTGGGGAATTATGGCAACTGTGATTTAGTTAATATGATTATAGAAGTCACAACAGCGTAATGAAATAATAATGAAGGTGTGTTAGACTTAATTAGGTAACCTAGAAAGCGCTTTAATCCAAGAGATGGAAACAGCAGCTAAGTAAAAAAGCTCCATCAGTTTTGTTGTGCTTATCTTGTTGATAAGAATAAACAGATGCACCAGTCACAGCTGGGACACAAGCTCATTATTGAACATTTTAGCTTTATGAGAAAAAAGGGGGTTTGGAAAAGCAGTCTTTTTCCAAAAATAAAATACTTGATTTTTGTTGTGCTGTGATAGCATTCATCTAAGTGCTTGTCTATGGAATTATGGATTTAAGTCTAAAAAGCACTAAGCAAAATAGTTACTTTGCAGTAATTACCATGTGCTACCTGTACGTTTCTATTGATTGCCAACTGTTTAACACTACCAGTGATACAAAACACAGCAAGAGAACTATTGATGAGGAACACAGAATGCTGGGCCTAAAATGGATATTTAACATAGAAGAGTAAGCAATGAGCTTTCTCCACTTCTCATTCTACACACTGGAAAGCAGAGAACTGATAATGAGATCATCTACTCCTCCCAGAAGGACTAAATATAGCAAAAAACACTGCCATACTCTCTGTGAGGAACAACAGCTCTTTATTCCAACTCACAAGTTACTCCAGTCTAACCCACTATGAAGCCTAGTAACAGCTAATTAATTTCAAATTAGTATTATAGAAGTACCATCCTGTTTACAGATCAGCACTTACTTGCTTCACGGTTCACACACATTTATATCTAACTTGCACCATCTTTCACAACCTGCTCATGAGCACTCTGAAGTACAAAACATATGCAAGCATAGCGATTCAGTAGTTCCCTCTTAAAGCAAAATAACTTACCTTAGCTTCTTCCTCTTGTGCTTTTTTCACAATTGCTTGTAGCTGCACTTCACGTTTAAATTCCGCATGGAGTAATTTCTCCTCCATCATCCTACGTCTTTGATCCAACAACTCTTCTTTCCATTTCCGTACATCTTTCTCCTACACAAAATGAGTAAATTTTCTATTAACATACTGAGATTAAGGCCTGCATTTTCCTCAGAATTTTACAGTATTTGAAGCTTTATTTACAGTAATAAATTATTATGATGCTCTACACAAAGCCTGTATAAAGTTTAACTCCAAGTACATTGATTTGCTAACGACTTCAGTTTGACGAGCTTTAGCGTTCACATTGGACACACAGACACACAAAACACTCCCACTTTTGTCACACACCACCCCCCCCAAACCTCAGTCAGTATAGTATGTTAGCAACATTCACAGAAGTTCATGATTTGAAATAATGCTCTCTCTAATTAATTTGNCACTGCTGGCTCATGTTGAGCTTCTTGTCCACCAGCACCTCCAAGTCCCTCTCTCATCAGGGCTGCTCTCCAGCCAGTCACTGCCCAGCCTGTATCTGTGCTTGAGATTGCCTCGACCCAGGTGCAGAACCTTGCACTTGGTCTTAGTGGACCTCATGAGGTTGGCTTGTGCCCACCTCTCCATCCTGTCCAGGTCCCTCTGGATGGCATCCCTGCCCTCCAGCCTGTCTGTTGCACCACACAGTTTGGTGTCATCAGCAAATTTGCTGAGGGTGCACTCAATGCCTCTGTCCATGTCATCAACAAAGATGTTAAACAAGACTGGTCCGAGGACTGATCCCTGAGGGACTCTACTCGTCATTGGCCTCCACTTGGACATGGACTCATTAACAGCCACTCTTTAGGTGCAGCCATCAAGTCAGTTCTTTATCCATCTAATGGTCCACTCATCAAACGCATGTTTCACCAGCTTGGAGACCATGATGCGGTGTGGGACAGTGTCAAAGGCTTTGCTCAGGTCCGGGTAAATGACATCAGTTGCTCACCCTTCATCTATTAATGTTGTGACCTGTTCATAGAAGGCCACCAGGTTTGTCAGGCAGGATTTGCCCTTGGTGAAGCCATGCTGATTGTACCCAATCACCTCTTCACTATTCTCCTGTCTCAGTCACCTGTGAAAACTATATGAACTCAGACTCATAGAAAAATTTCATTTTACTGCTACTTTCAACTCTAACATTTCTAGACTGTCTCAAAAGAAGCTTTTCTGAAAGGCAGCTGAGTGGCTCCTTTGTATTACAGGAAGCTTACCCTCTCCATTAATTTTTGAAGTTTTAATGTCTTTTCTTCACGTAACTTTTCTCTCAGCTGTTGAGCTTTCATTTGTTTCTCTTCATGTTTCTTTTTGGATTCTGCTATTGTTCTTGTAATAAAAAACAAAGCAGAGAAGAAGTGAGACAGACAACATTAACTGACAGTGTTGCAAACACTTCTATGTCATTTTCAGTAAAGGAAACCAAACAGGCAACTGGAGTGTAATTATTTCCCCTACGTGCAAACCTTGCTCTTACAGTCTTCAAATCTTTATTTCCTAGACAATCTAGCACAAGGTTAGCTCATTATGAAAATATACATTCATTTATGTAATGCCTTCCACCCACAGACTTAAAGAAAGTACATCTATGAACAACTTCCTGCAGGCATGAGTTTGGTCGCCTGTTTCTAGACAGGGGACAGCTCAAATACCTTTTACGTGATGGTGATGACAGTTTCTCGTGCATGTGGATGCCATGGCCAGGTGGACGTGCAGGTTCTTCTTCCACTCTGTCCCCCCAAGAATTGCTCTGGCGCCATGATTCCCGAGCTGTACATGAAGACCACAATGGTTTAGGTAGTTAAAACACATTTTCCTAGAACAAGAGCAGTTAATGAGGCTTAGATTCTCTTGACTTTCTCTCTCAAATGGCTTGGCCCCAGGTAAGGTGTAAACATAGGCTATCTGAAATCCCTGTGCCTTTTCAATGCTTATTGATTTTATTACACTTTTATCCAAACTGAAAGGACTTAGTAACTTTCCCACTACCTGCTAGAAATTAGTTCTTCTAAGCTTGTTTCAAAATGTTAAGATAAAAATGAGTAATATGGTTTAAAATTCTAATAGAGAGATAGAGAAGAAAGCTCAAGGATAAAGAAAGATAAAAATAATTTGAACATATATTTCCATCTTTCCTGAGGAAATAACATAAAATTTTAACTTGGGAAAATATTTAGAGGCTGGGGGATCTTCTGAAGCCTTGAAGAGCTGTGAGTAAAATGAGCATTTTCACACAAGCACAGTAATATACAAAAACTTACCTTCATAATCTGCCAGAACATCATTCCAGTCCATAGACATGCCACAGAAAGATATGCTTCCGTTGCCCATATTAGCCTGCAATGTAGTGACATCCAGAGAGTAAAATCATACACCCTGACTGGCAGTGTACATGTTAAACAATGACAATTCAGGTTCAGCAATGTACCCAAACTGAACTAGCCATCTCAAAGACACACACTGTTCCTGCTCTTTCTCACAGCAGAAATGACGACTTCTGCTTCACCTGGAGTAGCTCCAGCATGGTAGCAATGGAAAGAAGTCCCGGTTCTCCCAATTTTGCACACAGAAGTACGATGACTGCAACATCAGAGGACTTCATACCAGTCATCAGCACTGTGCTTCTCAGTTTAGTAAGACTAAACATTAGACAGTATGGTAGTACATGACTCTATTTACTTTATTTTCCCATAATACAGGTGACGTTAGTGTATAACCAAGCACTACCAAATTCTGTACTTATACTCCGCTGACATCAAAGACCACCTGAAGCTGAGTACTTCAGAAAGAGTTGAACACTCACAGAGAAATCACTATCATTGTCAGTCTCAATACTGATGTCGTTGTTCTCCTCTGCTTCAATCTCTCTTGTTAACTGCTCCTCTTCTGCAATAGCACTGGCAATGGCTTCTTCATTTGCCTTCTCCAGGCGGTCTGCTAACTCTTCCTTCTTAGCAAGGACTTCTGCCATAGACTGAAGGAAACACAAAACCAGAGAAAAATCAGCACTATCAGTAGTAAGCACAAAAAAGTGGATTCAAAATAGTTAATATGCATTATGTCATTTGCAGTTCCTTTACTGCTGTATTTCATGAAGGTAACTGAAATATAAGTCCTGCTAAAATTGCTGTGAACTATTAACTCATTTAATAGCTGCATGAAACATTGATTAAATTTACTATCATTAACATCATTCCAAAATGTATTTAGACCAGCACTGTCATTAAAAGCAGCAAAGACAATCCTTCCCCAATTAGTCTGTCAAATCCCTAGTCTTAGGGGTTAAGCAGTGCATCCATCCTTTGAAATAGTAATGGCACACCCTGCTGCTGTCTCCAGAAGAGAAATCCCACTCCAAAGTCTTATATCAAGATGAAAACACATCTGCAGATGAACTGTATCTGGAAACTTTACCACAGTTAATACAACACAATCTCAGGCTGTACTCCTCTTTCAGGATGAATGACAAGGTAGTTAAATAAGAATGTAAGCCTGAACATGCTGACTGATTTTTTTTTTCCCTTCTCTACTGGCCAGTATCAACTGGTTCATTTCCACTCTGGCTACCAAACAATGGGCCACAATACACAAATCACTGTTCAAAGCAATCTGATCAGTAGTAAAACACTCCTAAGAGACACAGATCCCACCAAACTGTCAACATCTTGAAGTGTTAATAACTGAGAATTTGAAACAATGTTAATGGATGAGATATTACAACTCTTAAGAACAGACATGACTCACAAATTACCTTGTTTGTACAAGTATTAAAAGAAAAGGAATTTACAGGAAAACTTTTGCCAATCAGAATTACAATCTAATTTCTGGGATAAGAAGGAAAAAAAAAAAACCACACCCATTGAAACCAAGCAAACAGAAAACCCAAACAACAACAATAAAACCCAGCAATCTGAAAGCACAAGCTGGCTTCCACATAGCATTGCTGCAGTTCTCCACTCAGAGAACACCAGTCAAGCAGACACACCTTGAACCCTGTGGGCAAGAAAGGACATTCTTTTTGGGAAGCCAAATAAAAACAGAATATTGACTTCACGTTTGCTGCTTAAGAATGGCTTTCATCCAAATTGCTAGCTGTACAGAAAGACCCAAGAGGGCAGTCCAGCTAGTCTTAAAAAGCAGAGGTCCACATTTGTTTCTAACGGAATTTTGATCTCACATATGTTTCCAGTTTGAATAATTAGCAATGGAGAAATAATTTAATGACAGTTTGACTTAAAATGATTGATAGTGGAAGGAAATGAAAAATTATGGCAAGAATAAATGTAAAAGATACAATAACAGAAGTACAGATCTCTATTCCAAATGCATTTATATCTTTGCAGTTTAAGTTCAACAACTTTACTGGAATTAAATCCTATCATGAAAGGTATCTCTACAGCAAATTATTTTTACTTACTGTAGTAAGCATCTTATTAACTTTTCCACAGCAGGCTAACAATAAATGCTGTGCAACAGAGGATGAGAAAATTAAGACTTCTACTTATGATTTAGTAGAAATCTTACATGATTTCTTACCAATCTGGCAGCACTCACATTTGAAATATCTGAGGGATCCATTTCAGTTTCAGTTTTTTCTGTTTGATGCTGGACTATTTTATCAGTTATCGGGGAGGAAGCTTCATTTATCTGCTGAGTTTTTGAAGTACAGTCAGTATTTGTGAGAACTGGAGGCATCTCAGACACTGTTTGTAAGGAATCTTCCTGCAATGGCACGCCAGGACTCCCACTGTCTTCTGAGACGTGTGCTGTGAACTAACAAGAGGCATTTGCAAAATTAACAAAATGCAGCATGCTGATTTATTTTCAAGTCACTAGAGTCCAAAGGACCTTAACAAAGCACCTGGCAGAGCTTTGGCACTGGCACCTGGCACTCACCTTACAGTGAGCGATACAAATAACTCCATGCATACTTGAGTTGTTCATAACTGTGCAGATCTTTCTGCCAGTAATCTTCTATTTATGAGCTGTGCCTAAAGATGAGTTTTTGGAGAAACAAGGGAAATCTGTCTGCAGCATTGTAAAATACATGGTTCATCTCATGACTTTTACCTCGCCAGTTTGTGCCAACACCTTAATGTATTTCCACAAAGGTAACTGAAATACTCATAATTTTTAAATCTTTTTCCAATATGGTTACTCAATAAAAGCTTTAAACAACATTATCGTCAGAAAATGCTCTTAAAAAAATTTGCAAGATTTAAGGTTAGAAAACAGTTCAAAATTGTACTGACCTGAGTCCTTTCAGTAAGAGGACCTTCAGATTGATGTAAAGGATCTTTCTGTACAAGCTGTGTGCTTTTGGATGCACCACCGTCAGTGAACAAAGTCTCACGTTTAGCCTCTGACGGTGGTGAAATGACATTTTCTTTGTCACTGTCACCTTTGGACTTCAGGGATTCTGCAGCTACAGGAGTTTTTGTTGCCAAAGCTGTGGATCGAGATCGAACAGGCCTTCCACGTTGAACTGTTTCCCAGCCCTCTGCATCCTTTCGATCTACATGAAAAATAAAAGACACCTCACTCTGAGAAAGGGAGACTTAAAAATAAGTGTATTATAAACAACTATTTTATTACATAACTACACAAAGTGCTCTGTGGAAGTGTAAAATGTCTGCAGTTGTAATTGCATGTCTTAGTGTGGAAATTGCTGTCCAGAATCTGGCTTACTACTCTTCCAGAAATGTTTTCCTTTACTTTTTCCATTTGTTTGGTTCTGATAATAAAAATACACTAATGTGGGTCAGCTTTTGGAAAGTTTATTTTTCTGGATTCCAGGGAACAGCAAAATATTGCTGTAGTGGGACTGCAAATTTACGGAGAAAACAGAAGAGTAGTCTTCTTTGATTTACTTTGATTATTAAACAGCTGTTACACACAACTTGATGATCAACATTTTAGATCTCCAATCTTGGCACATACCTAAAAACCCTTCAAAGTTACATTTGTCAGCCTAAGTTATCAAATCTTAAGTGTGATCAGATTCCTACAATTATTAAGGTGAGTGACCTTCATATTATATTGGTATTAATTGCTGGCCACAAAAACTTAAGTTACCATACATCTTAAAATGATTGCAAGTGTTTTTTGATACCCTGATGGCACAATTCAGAAATGTGGAAGGTGAACTCATGTGTGTCCATTTGCTCAACAAAAAAACTTGCAAAAACATCTTAAGAACTAACCATGCACAGTATTTTCCAATATACTTTGCCAGAAGTTATTTTTAGGATCATTCCCATAAAAGCAAGAAAAGGGTGTGGGAGATCATTTTTACCTGAAGGAGCAGAGAATCAAAAAACTAATGTTAAAGTGTCTGCTTTAGAGAGAAAAAAACATCTAGAATGGAATAAAATGCATAGGACAAAATTAATTCCCTGTATATTTCTAAAGCTTTTACTAACGGAGATGGTCCTGGAGCTCAGGCATAAATATCAGAGCTCAAATACTGAAGTTTAACATAAATATGAGCAGTAGGAAATGAGTCTACTTGGTTGTCACAAAATGTAACCTGAAACGCCCCAGAGTGGTGACAAAATGGAACAATTTGCTTATTATGATGAACTGAAAGACTGGTTTCAAACTTGCCTTTCTAGAGCTCTGATTTTTAAAGCAAAATATAAAGTGGTTTAAAAAAAAGTAAGATAAAAGTGCTCTAAAAATATCACCTGCTTTGAGCAGCCACACATGATGGTTACAAGAAGTGAACTACCCTTATGGAGTGCCGGTAACATCTATATGCAGGTCAGCACACCCACGGGGAGAAGAGACAACTAAGTATTTTTTCTTCTTCTCAGAACACATACGTTTATTTTCAAGTCATTTACAGTACATAAAGAAGATCTGTCTTAACATTAACTTTCATGGTCAAAAATCCTTGAATCTTTATTTCCCTCCAGGGCAAGCGTTTCTGGCAACTCTACATCAAGTACAGAAATTCTGCTACCAACACTTTCACTGTAAGTGCCATACTAAAAAGTGCTGCAGTGGCACAGTCACAGAAGCATCAATAAAAATTAAAATTATTTTAGGTAAAAGACAAAACCATTGTACCTACTGGACTAACTCCATTTAGGTGGACTTGAACTGTCCAACATCAGCAGTAACCAGTAAACTGGAAATCAGCCTAAGCCAGGACTAATGGCTTTTTCACACATTGCTCCCCTTGGCAACTAGCATTTCACAAACATGAAGTGCTTGTTTAACCAGTGGGTTCTCCTCACATCTCAGGATGAAACACAGCAGCCTAAACCAATGGCTGGTGTAAATCATCAGTTACTGCTGAAGTTAACAGGACTGCACTGAAATCTATCTTAGTTGAGTAGTTCACACAACAGCTGTTTTCACAGAATTGTAGAACTGTTCATAAACCTCAACAATGCTGATGCAAAAAGATAATTAATTTGATATTTTATTATAGAAACTCTCTTACTCCAGAAAATTTACAGTGTGTTTTGAAGTAAACGAAATTCCAGAGCTTTGTGTGAACAACTATAGCTGATCTCTGCATCTCACTGACAGTAACCAGAGACAGCATAACTCTGCAAAAAGCCTTTCTGTGTTCATTCCCCCTAGGTGCAATTGCACATGCTTCAGCATGCACCACTGACTACAGAGGGGAGTGGCAGTCAAAACGACACAGATGATATTTTTTGCTTTACCACAGACTTCCTATTTGATCCCTGTAAGAGACTTTGGCTTTATTTTCATTTCTTCAGCTTTATATGGAAAAAAAAAAAAATTATTAAATACAGAAGCCAAGTGATTGAAAGGTATTATTATCCTCTCAGAGACAACCTTATGTCCAGGGAACAGAGGTTTAATTCCACAAGAATCACAAACAGATTTACTGCAGAAAGCTGCAGGCACACAGCCCATGTAGAATATGGCCCTGCATTATGTGGGACAACAAGGAGTGCTTGGGCCCCTGGTTTATCACAGCTGTTCCTACCCCACTGTCTTTTGGAGTGGGTAGAACCACAAAGATTCTGCTGTATGTAGCTTATGACAAAATTTGGCCAAGAAATTTCCCTGGCAAGCAATATACAGACAATGAAGAGACTGTTCAGAAGGCTGCTGAAACCAACCAGAAAAATCTCCACTGCTTTACTGCAGCAGACTTTGGGGTTATGATTGCTTTTGCTTGTCATTTGTGAAATGACTTTTTTGCAAGACTTCATTTTTACTTGTTCTGAAAACTGAAGTCAGCTCTTACAAAAGGCATCTTTTCTACATTAAAACACATCGGAAGATATCTTTGAGTAGTAGATACTAATAAAAGCTAATTTTACTAACATCCGGGTAACAAGATATCTTAATTATAACTGTAATAATACCTTATAATACCTTTTACTACTATCTTTACTAATATCTACTTAATTTTTTAAACCCAGTAATTATTGCCAGCCTTGCCTAGATGATGCCTTGTTTCATAGCATATTTTTTAGCACTCTGATAAAATTAATCAGAATACAATTATGCAGAGCATAGCAAAGCCATACAATCCTACAATGACTCTTTCATTAAAAGCTATGTATATGTCCAATTTTTAATTTGCATACGTTCACTGTCAGATACATAACTATTACTCAAGACTCATCCAACTATTTTAACAGCACTGAAATATCTGTGTTTGAAAGAATACTGTTTGGTGAATTCTCTAAATACAAAACAGCTTATAATCCAAGCATGCATTCAGGTTGTTGAAATACCTGGAATCAGTTTTATCGGACAAAATGAAAAAGTAACTTCTTGTGGACAGCTAATTAATTCACCTACCAGATTAGCATTCAGTCATTTTCAGGAATGCTTTTTAACAAAAAATTTGCAAACCTGACATATTGACATTAGATCCCATAGTCCCACGTCTGGAGCAAAGTTTACACTCAGCAAGGCACCACCCCTCCTCCCTTCCTTTGCTTTTTTCCTTAAACCCGGAATTCTTTTCCTATAGCCTAGTAGCCATCTCCACATGCACACACTGGGTTTGATTACTCCCAGAGTTTTGTTAATGAATAATTCATTTGACTACCTTGATCATTCTCTAGTTTCATTTGAACTTCCCTGTCCCTGCTTGCTCTTGTATTACCTGGAAGTGACAAGCCATCTGTCATCTTGAGGCCACCAGAGCCTTATTCTTTCAAGGCTAACTCCATCTGGAAGAACTGGCCAAGCAGCCTTACTGGCAGCATCAATAAAACAAACCTAGCTGAGTATGTGCAGAACTCTGAAAGCTCTACCTCAGGAGATGCATGCCTCTCCTTGAATTTTTCTTGCAAGCAATATACTAGCAAAGCTTATGTGACCTTCACTACTCATTACTACACTTCATCCCTTTATTTTTCAAAAAATAATCTAAAGTTGTATTGCCATATCTGAGAGGAGTTTTGGAAAACCATGATTACTTCAGAATTCAGAAGCAAATCCAGATACAAGAAATCAGATGAAACAGTTACAGGGCAGAAGACATGAAAAAACAGAACAATAAAACAAAAACTAAAAAAAAAATGCCCCAGAGAAAATGGAGTGGTGCAGGAGGTGGTGTGTTAGCAACCATAACAAGAGATGGTGAGTTAGCTGACATCACTAATTCAAAAGTCTTCCCTATTGTCAGAATACATTTAATGGTCACTTCAAAATGTTTGTGGTGACACTCCTGCAATTTGTTCTCTGTATGTAGAAACTCCACATGCTTACATAAGATCGGCTGCCACTGTGCCCAATCTCAACGTAGGACAGCTAATTTTGAGGACTTCTGTCCCATAAAGCCTGAAGTCTCAGCTACTTCACCAAAAAAAAAAAAAAAAATCTGCTCACAACTCTGGACATGAGTAATACAGGAAAGATAATGCCAGTAATAAAAATAATTAATAAAACTCGATATTAAGTGTGGTAACAAAAAAAAAGTGGTATTTCTGAGAAGTTTACAGGTTCTTGACTGCCCTTTCTGTTAAGTTTTATACTAACAATAAACAGTTACTCTAATTGAAAGCACCTACTTCCAGCAATAATACAGTCTGATTTTATCTCACCTTTCTCACTCCCACCATAAGCATTCGAGAATTAATGTCATGCTAGGCTATTGCATCTGTGTATCACTGTCACTAAACCAATCTTTTCTCTTGCCATAAACTGCTTATACAATGAGAAGAGACTCTGTTTCCTATGTAGAAAACATTCAATCACAAAGGACAAAGTTATTGTTTTAATTCATTAAAACATTGAGGGTAACTAAATTTAATGAGGGAAATGAGATAAGACAATTTAATCTCATTTAATTATGCATCCAGAAAAAAATAATTTAAAGAAATATCTAAAAGAATAATGTACTTCCTCTCTCTCTAAGGATTTATTTAGTTACATTTGGAAATTCCATCAACCATGAAACAGATACAGTATCATGCACTGTGAGACCTAATGGTAACATTCAGAGAAATCTTGCCACTATAAACCCCAGCTGGGCTTTTAGGGTGGGCAAGAAATCATTACAGGGTGGCAGGAGGAATTCTTCCTCCCATAAGGCCTGGATATATCTAACAGCTGTGAGTGAACAGGCAGAGCAGATGATACAGAAGCCTCACATCTGCTTCAGTAATGCATGTGAAGAGCCTTTGTGCCTCCCTTTGTGTAAACCTCACAGATTCACTTGTGCTCCAATCAGTGAGGTTAATCTGATTTCACCAGAATGATTCTAGCCTACATACAAAGGAAAAATGTGCTCCTACAGAGAATTTGATTTGTTAAAAACATTTCAGTTCAGCCATGAGAAAATCATTGATATTCTTCAACACCGAATGTCAGAGAAGAGTCTTAAGAACAGACAAAGTCCCTAGAAGAAATGACTGTTATTTCTTAAAATGAAGTGTTTCGGGTCTGAACTGTATAGTACATTTGATTTTGAAAATTACTGAACACTTACAGGACCTAAGTGGTTTTGCTCTTCTTTGGAGCTCACCAGCTGCAGGTAGGCCAATAAAACACAGCACAAACCTGACTCGTCAGATCTTTAAATGCCTAAAACTAACAAAAGGTAAGGTTCTAGCATCTTAAAAATGTCTAATCCATATGGAAGTGCAGATCAGTTCTACTCAACGTGTAGCTACTGAAATTCTCCACACAGAAGAATCTCTAATAAAAGTATTTTAACAACAGCTTGGAGTCTGTCACTTTAATATGAGTGAAAATCACCAGAAATCAACAAAAGCGCTTTGTTCAACCACTGGCAAAAATCAGAAGTGAAATTCCATCTTCAGTTACAGTGCTGAAAACTCTGCCAAACTGCTACTGTTCTCTAACCAGATCACTGCAACTCTATACAGTAAGATACTCCCTCATGCAAACAGCACCAATCAATTCCCATTCGAACAACCATTTTTAGAGCATGCCTTGGATTGTTCTTTTCTAAGCAGAAGAACCTGCATGCTGCTCGGTTTGGACTGGGACACCCGGCACAAGATATTTTAGGTCCATAATACACCATGAGTCTCCAAACCACTATACATGCCTTCCATTACTACTAGGTTGAACATGCAACTACCATATGTGATCTTTCAGTAATTCTCTCTTAAAAAAAAACCAAACCAAAACAAAAACACCCATATTGAAAATATTTCTTTTGAATTTCAATCAGAATATCTATTTCTACATCCTGCCTTCGCAGGAAGTCATGAGGAAAAAAAAGCATCTTCAAAGACAATCTTAGAGTTCCAGTGTGTGCAAAGATACTAGATCTCAAAATTGTAAAGCAAATTTAATGGTAAAGCTTTTTAAGCTTACAACTCAACAAGTCTCTTCTACAACTAAAGACCCTGCAAGAAGCATTCTCCAAGGAGAACCTTTAGATAAACAATTAAAAACTGAATGTGGTAATGCTAGGTCTTCAAAGAAAAGCTATTCATTGTTACCTCAGCACAGTTCTAATACCATCTCCCTGGGCACATAAACTATCTTTAGCTCTCTCTGGAGAGATTCCTTAACATGTGTTATTCTTTATACTGTAAGCCATTCCAAACTGTAGTCAGCTAGATGGTCAGTTTGTGACCAATGACCTTTCATTTCTCTAGGTGTTAAGTAACTGGTGTTTTAACAGATCAGACTTGAGTTAGTGGAAATACAGTGGATGTTACCTGTGCATTAAAACACAATTCCATCCCAAACATAACCGTTAGAGTGTAAGGCTGCATTCATCTTTTATCTTGATATTTAAACACTATGCTGTACTTTGCAAAATCAGACCTGATTTTGGTTTGAAAATAGATCACAACACTCTGACTTAACATCATTTCACATAGTTTGTGAAAATAACTTAAGCCACTTAAAAGAGACTTGCCATTTTTCCGCGATGATTTCTGGGTTGGAGGTGGCAGACAGGTTTGTGCTGTTGCTAGCTCAGGAACGGCAGCTTTAGTTCCATGATTGGCTTTTACTTTATCAGCCCAACTGACACCAGAAGGAGGCAGGCGTGTTGCGGAAATTGTCACGGCAGGGTTCCTACGGGAAAGTCATTGCTCTTTAGTGTCTAATCAAACAGTAGAGTGGCTCATTAGAAAACTTCATCTTTAATCCTGGAGTTCCCAGCAGATCCTTCTCAAATGCTGTCAGGTATTAATAAATCTACAGAGGGACTAGCACCATTGGACCAATTTTTCCACCAAACACACTTTGGTACTATTTCTGTAGAAACAGCTGATAGTCTAAATTTAAGAGAGCTCAGTATTCAGAGGTACTGACCAAATATTACATCTCTGCTGTGGACATTACAGTAAAAGAGTACAATATGTGCTCTAGATCCCAACAAATCTGAAGGACCTGAGAAACAGGCCCTGAGAAAGGTTTGAACTGGACACAGAGGTACTCTCCAGAACTGAAGAGCATCAGACAGTGCTGCTCTAAGCAGGCATTTATGCACATTGCTGCCGAACTGCTTTCAAACAGCCATTCTTATTTTAACAAGTACAAAATGCTTTATTGGAGGATATAATATCCTCGGTATTTAAACTAGCATCAGTTTTGCTATTCATTAGAACCCTACTAATGTCACTTGAGATTCCCTTTTTGACCTTTTGCACACTCAGCTGGCCATTTGCATTGCATACACCGAAAGTTTTACTTTGACCTTTGTTTTGTAGTGGGAATACTAAACAGATAACATGAAATACATGAACTGGATTTTATCCCCACATCTCTGAAATGATCAGTAATTAAATCAACATAGTGAGAAATCAAGTCCTTGATATGATTTTCTTTTACAGACCACATGCTATTCTTTCACAAATGCAAAAACTGCATCTGTGACTTAATACATAGCAAAACAATATATTGATTACTGTAGAAAAACAGTTTATTCATGAACTCTGCTTTAAATGGATCCTAATTTTAGCTTTAATAAGCTTACGGTCTGATTTCATACCCAAAATTTAAACTTCTCCGAGCATTTGAGGTCACATTAATTCTGTCTGTTGATGGACTTGGGATCACATGTCGTCCTGGAGACATTTTCTTTACTTCCCAGGCTAATGAAGTAGGTCTGCAAATTCAGGAAAGAGTAAAAATAGAAATCACAATAACTACTCCTCTATCACCCTAAAGAAAAACCAACACCAGCAAATGCTGTAAAGTATTAAGGAATACTGCTGAATTTAATCACACATTTTAGCAACTGTTTCTAAACCAACTCCAAACTGTATTAGCCAGGCCCATACCAAAAATGATGCACACTCTTAAGACATACTTCAACTGCTTATTTCAAATGTTGGTGTGGGACCAAATATCTAACCAACCAGTTAAAAGGAAAGGATCAGACATAGGACTAGAAATATTCTCCAGTTCTAGAGACAATAATAACACAGATATAAGGCCACCACCATTTAAGGTACCATGTGGTTACCTGTTCTGTGTAAAAGAGCACTCAATACAATTTAAATATAGGTGTAAAATATCCCCAGTACATAAAAAACTTCAGAACTAACCAAATATGTCACCATCCTCTCATTCTGTTATAGTACTGACTTTGTCAACAGTAACATTTACTGATGGCTACTTGCAAAAACGATTTAACAGGTTGATTTAACTGCCACTAACATAAAATATTCTCCTCCAAATAGACAGTTTGAGACAAAATCCAGGGTAGCAGTTTCATTATGCATCTCTCTGAAGCTGAGGCTGTTTATCATTACATGACAATTACAACTGACAACGAAAAACAAAATCAAACTTCTAGAACTCAGTGCTGTTGAAGACAGATTCAGAAAAGCACTTAAATTATTTCTTAACTGGTTCCAATACTACTAGCAGAACCAACAACGTATAATCTACTAATAAATCCACTCTGTCATGTCTGAGTTACTTTTTAGGCAGATCCAAGATCAAACTCACTACCTAACAAAGGAAAATGGAAGTACTAGAGAGTGTCACTGCACACATGCTACAGGTCTCCCATCCCCTACAGACACAAAATATATCAGCAAAATATTACTTCTCATTTACTTCTCAAATCTGAAACTTAGGCACGCAGGCATGAACTGAATGATGTAATAAGTTCTGCCTCCCTGATACTACACTTCCCAGCCCTGAACCATTTTCTGCATGGCTGTTAACTGATAATGCTGCCAGGGAGTATGACATTCCCTCTACACTCTCACACCAGTTCTGTCCAAAAGGAAAATTTCCTTCCTGATGACCCAGAGCGAATCGTAAAGTTGCTCCTCTTTGCTGAATCTGTTACAAAACAAAGTTTATTATGAGACCATATTTGAAATCTAATTACCTGCTTTGAGCATCAGCTTTTTCTAGCTTCTCCTGTAGCTGTATCCAGTCAATCAGTGCTTTGAAGTCCCTTACATAGTTATCAAGCATCATCAGGACTTCCTGGAAAGCAACCATGGTATCAGCTTTTTTATTAAAAAACAATCCTCTCACTCTGATAAAGGAACTGAAAATAAAGTAGGAAATTCACTAGTCTGTAGAGTTCTCATAAAAAAAAAAAACAAAAAAACCCCCAAAAAACCCAAAACAAAACAAAAAAACCCCCAACAAAACCAAGAAGACCCCTGAAAGCAAAGAAACCCAGACAGTTAAGATTACTATGGGAACAAACATTAAAATATTTATCCTATCAAAAAATATGCACATTTTCCAAGATATCTGGGAGCAATGTCTAAGGGCAAAATAGTAAAAATCTGACAAGAAAATAATTTCTAACATATGCAAGTATCACTGTTTTAGGATTTGTCAGTTATCTTTCAAAATATGCTCTAAGTACTTCATCAAATAAGCACACTGTCTGTAAAATGTGGTAGAGCCGTGAGAGACTAAAATGTCATTATTAATCTGTTTGTGAAGTAAATATAGACCAAGTCACAAAAGGCAGCTGCAGCAGAGAGAGGGAATCCCTTCTGGAGAATTCTGGGATCCCTGCATCAGAGGGAAAAAAAAAATAAAAAAAGAAAGGTTCTTATGCCCCTGAAGTTCAGTGAATTGTATCCTCCTCCTATAGACTTTCAACTTTCACATGATACCTGCTCCTATGTGTCCAGATAAATGAGAGAGATTCCATTGGCACACGAGATTATCAGCACTCTTGTACTGATAAAGCAGACTTCAATGAAAAAAAGATTCTCAGGGTGGCATTTTGAGAGGCAAAAAGTGAAGGACCACAGCACCATACTTGGGTTTCTAAAACCATTAAGTCTGAAATAAACTCACTGAGAAATAAGATAAACTTCAAAATGAAAAGTTTACGTTATCTTCTCTGATTTGTACACCCTCACAAGTGGAAAAAGATGCACATGATCACACTTTACAGCTCCAATACCCAGATCACGCTTCTGGATCATTGCAAAGCAAGTAATTCTTTACCATTTTAAAAATTACTTTTGAACTATATGGAGTTACCTAAGAACTCCTATGGTTTTAGATTAATTAATCACCAAATAGACAGGAGCATAGTTTAAGGCTTGAAAGATGTAAAAATTATCACAAAACAATGCCAATGGGAGGGCAGTCTAGTCCACCCCATAATTCTTGGGTAGGATTAAACATACAGTGCCATAAACTATATGGGTGTGCTGGAGTTCTACTGAAAATGTTGCAGTAGCCTTGATGACTGGTCTCCGACAAATAAAATCGACTGTTATGAAATCACATACAAAATTAATCTGACTTGACACTGTAAAGATGAAATTGCCAGTGGTTGAACAGTAAGGAATTAAAAGACTTGTTTCTGATTAAAAAAATCCCTAACTTTGTGAAAATACTGACTTCATCTACTGATTCTCAGTATGGTCAAATACGCACTGTAAGGTCACATTACGCACAGACACAACACAGGTAAGTTGGACTCTGCCATCTTTACTCAGACAATGCTGCCATTTTTTTTGCAGCAAAGCAGAGCAAAAACCTGAGCAAACAATAGTTATCTACTGTCACTGACAGACAAAGGAGTAATTCTCCTCCATGCAGAAGGCTAGGAAACCACTTCTATTCCACATACATACAATAAAAACAAAACAAAACAAACCCCCCCCCCCCCAAAAAAGCAAACAAACAAAAAAAAAAACCCAACCCACACTGACCATCACAGGCAACAGGCATAAGATACCTTCTCTGGTTATCACCCAACAAAGCACATGAATCCATTTGTAAAGCAGACAGAGCAAGATAACAACAATCAGAAATAGAAGCTTTCATACTACTCCTCTTCCAGAGACAAGAAAAATGTATGCTGTCCTCCATGTGGACATGGAGTTTAAACACTTACATCAGCTTCCCATGCAGAGTTTAAAATACAGACAGAATTTTATGGTATAAAGACAACCACTAATGACAAAGCGTTGCTGTTTTGCAAATTTTTTAACATGTCAAAGTATTAGAAATTTTCTGCTCAAAGCAAATAATTATTACAACCATTTACTGCTTAGAAATATTTTAGGAAGAATTACAAATTAAAATATATTGGTTCTAGGTTATAACTCCAAATTTTAACACTAAAATTTCTAACACTGGAAGCAGTAAAAACACTACTGCAGCACAGGTAACTAATGCAGAGTCTGGTAACATTATTTCCCAGCCACTCTTATGTTTAATTGTCCTAAAAACCAGGACCTTTAAGGTATGCAAAATGCTTTTTCATATAAAATTATATGGATTATTTTCTATTTTATTTACCACCAATTCAAGTCTGAAACTCAGTTTCAGCTTCCACAGAAATATCCTTTAAACTGGTAGATCTGACAGATATAGTACATACACCACAGGTTGTTAGAAGGGAGAAGTCACAAGCAGATCAAACGCAAGGGAAATCAAGGAGAATATCATTGCTGATGTAAAAGTTGCTCTTTGTTTTGAAACACTTAAAAAAAAACCAAACTAACAAAAATATTTCTTACAAGGTAGTTGATTTACAGCCCCAAAATAATTCTTAAGTAAAGTCTGCTAGAAGAAATGAACAAGTCAAGTACTTTAGCCAGTTCTGTTTTCAGTTTCACTAATAAAATTTCAGTTTTCTAATTCAATTCATGTCCATTTAGGTTAGCCCATGCTAAGTTGTGCTGACTCTTACTAACAATAAGAGCATAGAAAGCAAAATTTAATTCTGAATCATTTACTTTTCAAGTCTGCCACTGAGATATTCCTCAGGAAAAAAAAAAAAAATTCTAAGTTATATTTCTGAAGTTAGTTGGCACAGGAAAAAATACAAAATAAATGGTTTAACCTATTTTAAGGAATGTCTAGCTACACATTATCAGAACTGATCAGAGCAGAACCATGCAGCTGTAACCCGAGTCATGTTTTACGAACAAGGGAATACAAACAAGACAAGCAGCTGGAGTGGCCCCATATTCACTGATGCACATCTTTCTCCCTAAAGCTAGAGGGCCATTTTGTCAGGCAGGATGAAGCAGAACAAAAGTGGCTCTGAGAGCGCTGCTACAGGCATCCAGATAACTACATATAGATGTACAGCTAAAATTACCAATTAGTTTACCAATTGGCTGCAACGGATTCGATTGGTTTGTAATTAATTCTAGATGCTGGCGCATAGAGCAGGCCAGTTGGCGCCATCCCTTTGTCCTACTGACACACAATACTGGTGTGCAGGGCTCTGGGGTCCTGGCCATCAATACAGCTCGCCAGCTCACCTACGCTACTCAGTGTAGCAGATATACCCTGTGGTGCTGAAGCAGTGGAAACTTGTACCACTTGAGAAGGTGCTGACAAAAAGGAACCTTTATGGGGTAGACTACGGCTGCGCTAGAGTCAAAACAATTTTAAATCCCATTATTTTTCAAGGTCATATCCATCCCATACGATTTCTAAAAAGCCAGTTCAAACTCAAAACGAAAGCAACACGGTGAAAAAACAACACTTCAAGGAAAAACATTGACATAGAACTTAAAACATTCACGATATGGCTCCTATTTCTTCCTCTCTTCTATTCAATTCTCTGATCAATAGTCTTGCACGTCAAAAAGCTTTTTGTGCTTTTCCTTCTTTTCCCCAGCTTTCAGTCATTACTTAGGTTTCTGTGTACCTCTCATCTCTTCAGTTGGGTGATCACATTAATTACTCTGCAGTCCACAAGGATCTCTAATAAAAGAGAGTAGCTACATCAGAAAAATCTTATATTCCCAAATCAGAGCAAACTTGACTTGGGTCCTAGAGAGGCCTATTATTATCCTTAAAAACAGAAAATTCCCTTTGCTTGGAAATCCCACAGTGGCTTTGAAATGTCACCTTCTCCACTTATTCTCCCATTCCCAAACAAGGAGGTGGCACACGGGGAAGTATGGAAAATTGCAGGATTTTGAGGTAACTATAGTTCATAAAAGTACAATGCACCTCAGAGAAATTAACTAAGTCACAAGATCTATCACTTTAGCTTATTCTCAAGGCTAGAAAAGTGTGCCTTTATTTACAAACTGCATACTTTACACGGTTCACTATCTACACTGAATATTTTAGATTATGTATTTACCAAAATAAATTCTGTTTTCTTATACTGAAGCACATTCTTAGGAGGTAATCTAAGTTCCTTCTTTCTTTCTTTAAATATATATTTTCAAGGTTAACCAGGTGTTTAGGCAATTTGACACAAAAATTGCTTCAAAAAAGTCCTTGTAGTCTTCTACCTAGAGCTGTATTACAAAGCCTTAAAGTGGGGCCTGGGGTTAGATGATTGCCAAAGCAGTTCTTAGAGCTTTAGGTAAATATGAAAGGAAGCAGAACCTCTAGCCAAAGGACTCTCATGATACCAACCTCAGTACATGGCAAATAATGTTTAAGGCTCTAAAACAGAGGAGAAAACCAGAGTAATTTTCCAGTAACTGAAGTTCTCCCTACTGGTGTCTCTTTTTTTAATGTTCTCACCCATGCCAAGCAGCAAACTTGAGATAGAATTGCTGCAGGAACCTTTGAGTTGAGTGCGTTCAATGCACCATACCTGGACTCAGCTTGTTTCACCCACAGGATGACAGCCATAATGCATTCTCTGTCAAGGATGTGCTCCTGAGAAGCATAATCATTACCAAAGTACATTTTCTCCATAAGAATGAATGCAGAGATCTCAGGACATGGGCAGGGCCTTAATCACACAACATATTCACAGAAAAAAGTGTTTAAAAAAAAAGAATGTGTGTGTGTGTATATATATACACACACACACGAGATGCAAAAGATGGAGAGGTAGGAAAAATATTATCTAGATGGTGAACTAAATGAAGAGGGATGACAAATTTTCAGTGAACATATTTCAGGGAAATAATTAGCAATTGAAGGAATGTAGGTGTAAAAAAGCTAAAAAAAAAAAATAAAAAATTAATAAGCCTTAATTCAAAACCACACATTCTGCAGTTTGGGTTGTTTCAGGGTTTTTTACTTCGTTTCAAAAGCCAAGATTGTTTTCACCCAGAGGAATTTAGAGCACTAGAACAAGAATATTGTGTGTAAACAGAATACTTTAAAGGCCTGTGTAGAAGCAATAAGCACTTCATAATCCTTCTTGAGATACCTTTCCTAGGGTTGGTAACACTACAGGAAAAGAAGTGACATTTACATATAAGAAATCACCTCTTCCCAAAAGCCTTAAGTAAGAAACCCTGTAACCAGGTACTTTTCCCATTTGTGAAAACTTCTCAGTGGAAGAAAAGAATATAAAATCAAAACTTATCCTCCAAAAAAAGTAGAACTGACAGAATTGAATTGACTCTTATCAGCAGAAATAGGATCAAGATTCTGTTGGGATCAGTTTGACCATTATAGTGAATTATTCACTGAAGTCAGGGAAATCTCTTTCCAGTGAGGGTGGTGAGGCACTGGAACAGGTTGCCCAGGGAGGTTGTGGCTGCTCCCTCCCTGGAGGTGTTCGAGGCCAGGTTGGATGAGGCCTTGAGTAACCTGTACTAGTGGGAGGTGTCCCTGCCTATGGCAGGGGGTTGGAACTAGATGATCCTTGAGGTCCCTTCCAACCTTACCATTTTATGGATTCTATGATTCTATAAATCTGGGGTTTCTACCTTCAAGTCCAACACTTTTAGAAACAATTTTATTTTCTGGCCTGCCTTAAAGGCCCATAATCAGGCTGGCTGACCATGGGTCTGCATGCAGAGATTCGAATCACTATAATTAGCCTACCCGGGAACCAAAAGCAGCCCTCACAAGACGTTCTCAGCAAGAGATGATAATGAGGTAAGTGCCTCTCTCCTTCTGGGAGGCCTTCAATCAACTCCAACTCTCTCACACAGCACCCTGATTGGAAAACTGTAACCGAGTTGTTTCAGCTGGTTCTTTTGCATAATAACATCATACAACAAATCTTTCAGGGAAAGGCTTTACCCACCTCTTTAGAGTGTCTTATGCTGTCCATGAGGATCAGAACAATAGAACTTCACTGCTGCATTTTCCATCTCAAGCAGAATGAAACTTTTCACTGAACTATACTGAAGTCGGACTGATTTAAGAACGTGTCTGTAAGCTTTAGAATCTAGTAGAAAAACTACCTTTGCCAAAACCTTATAGACATATACCAGTAAGTAATGCTGAGTGTAAAAGCCAAAGTTTGTACAAGCAGCAACTAAACAGAAACTTAAAAATCATACAGAACTCGTTTTTTACATGAAAGAATTCAACTTTTTTTGACAGGAAAAAAAAAAAAAACAACAAAACAGCTGAAGCAATGAATTCATTCTAGAAGGAATAAACCCTAACTAATATTTTGAGCTTCTTGAGTATCCTTAGCTGCTGGATTCAGTTGCTTAAACTCTTATCAGTACGAGTATTATGTGTGTGAAGTGTTGTTTCCCTTTTTAAATATAAATATAAAGAAGCTCAGTTACTGAAACACCTGCAGACCATCACAAAACAGCAGCAGCCACATTGCATTGCTGCATTAACCAAAACTCCATTGGCCAAAACTGACTACAGAATCTGCCTTTCCTCCATTTACAGATAATTTTGGGCTTAATTCTTTTTAGCATACAGGAAGAGATTTAAAGGTATAACTATCTCTTTTCTGCCTAAGCTCACCACCCAAATATAGAAAATGCTAGGTTATAAAATATTCATATACATTTTAGACACACAGAAAACTAGCTGATGTATAGAATATCCATAGAATCAGCATTTTGAAATGCTGAAGGTTACAGTCAGATCTATTAGAATACACTTAATCTCTGCCTCTCACTATTGCATAAAGCACTTTGTGCTTAAGGTGATGCTTAAACTTGAGGCCTCTTCATTTTAGAAATAATTTAACCATGTTCTTTACATCTTTCTATACAAAGCATCAAAGCAATGTCTATATATCTCTATACACAAACTGAGAGTCCTCAATTTCAAACCCATAGCAAAATACCAACTCCAGGAGTGCCCAAAAGCTGAGAGAAAAATACACACAAGCACCGATCCCCTTACACACACTTCCACTGTTTGTATCCTTACCACAACCCATTCGTCTGCAGTTTCAACCACAACCAGCCGCTAGAGCCCTTTCTGATTTGGGAGCATCAAACGTTATCTTCAGTGACAAGGTAATCAATAAATCTATACCAACTTGTAAGAACACAAGAAGAAAAAGGTCCAAAATAAAATAAATAAATAAACCAAACAATCCCCCACTTTTCTACCAGGTTAGTCTACAAGTCTCAAATTCCGGAACTTGTTACATTTTTACATCTTCTTTTAAGTTGGTATCCACATAACTGAAATGTTTAAATAGAATAGCACACACTCATTTGACTAAGACATAAGTTTGAGGAGATGCCACTTAAAAAAAGTTGAACTTAAGGAAGTTGGGTTTTTTATAGCACAAATTTATCTTCATAAACAGGATTTTTCAAAATCCCATTTATAAAAAGCAAAGGAAGGTAACAGTTTAACCATTTTCATTCCTAATACTGTTACCACGTATGTCCAGGAGAAAAATGAAAAATGTACTTCATGAAACAAGCTTACAAGATATTCTGTCACGGGAGGTTGAGAAGTAAATATGGCAATATGGAATTCTCATTTACCAAAGCCTCTCAGTTCTTTAGGTATAGCAGAAATACATGAATCCGTTTTCAAATGGGCTGATGCCTCTGCTGGTATCTCTTACAACATTTTAACCACTGGATACTTTTCCAGGTAGTACAAAAAGTTTACAAAAACGAACAAGAAGTGAATATAATCCATTATCACTTTTAGCATGAGCTTTAGTAAAAGCTTATAATAAATGGAATTTTCATCTTAAAAAAATCCCACAACAAACTCTCAAGCTAAAAAAACCTAAACAGTTCTACAAACTGTGGATATGGTGAAGCTCATTTTCCCATGACCTCCCTACTGGTTTCTCTGGTGCCATAAATGACATAATGACACACATTTCAATTAATTCTTATTTAAAACATAACAAAAAAATCCAACAAACAGAAACCAACCACACACACAGTCCCTATTCTCTCAGTTGGTGCATTCACATTCTTTTGCTCTCCCCCTCAATCCCTGCTGCCTAATACTGTGTGGCAGTTTTTTTTCCTGCCATGTGAATCTCAATAGTCTTCCCCCAAGCCACTCACCTACTTTTATGGCTAAGTTAATTTAAATTGGTCCACTGATACTACAATTTATGGCAGAGATGACAGAATATCATGGCTATAGAAGGACAGACAGGAGCCATGGTATGAATGCATTAAACTTGGCTAAATCCAAAAGCCCAAGAATGGGACTATACACATTGTAGACATTATCTTCCTGCCAAGGAAGCTTAACACATTTGCCATGTCATATGTGCATTAGCCTCAAACCAGCACACTGGTATGAGTGCAGAGTTTGGAAAATACTTCATTGGACCACACATAATTCTTATGATGCCTCATGTGACACAGTTATTCACATACGTCTTATTCAGAGGAGTAAAGTCACTTTGGATCCTTCTCCTTGCACATGCAAGCAGTTGAAGCCACCCCTGGAATAACGTGCAGAACCTTGCTAGAGCCATCCTTCCTGTACCAGTGGACAGCCAAGCTGACACAAACCAGGAAATCTAGACTCCGTTGCTTTAAACATTTTCAAGTAGCAAGAAGAGGCACAAGCAGAGATCTTGCAAGATCTGTCCTGGCATGAAAAGTGTAGTCCGTACAATGTATGAAACTTGGTGCTTGGGGAGTAGCATGACAGTGATGCATAGAGGACTACCAAAAGCAGAGCAATAAACAAATGATGATGATTTACCTGAACTGAATCACACATGGCCAAATTGTCATGATCAAACTGAAGACTGAGCTAACTTATTTGCAGGACACAGACCTTCGACTGAGCTACATGAATTCCCAAAATAATGTCACTCGAGTGCTTCTTAATAAATAGTATTTGTCAGCTGACCTCTGAGACTAGACCACAATTTAAATTTATGACCTCCTAAAAGGTTGAAGTACCACAGTAAACACTTATACATAATTTCACAACATGAAAGGTGCACTTAGACAATGTATTTCAGTTGATGGAGGACAGCAGGCACTGGCTTTTCAGAACCAGAGGTGAGGAAGACTTGCAGTTTCCACAAGGCTCTGTTGCTCATTGTCACCAATATTCCCTCCAAAGTGACAGTATACCTCCATGATAATGACCAGTGTGATCACTCCCTAACTGAAGCCTGTGTATGTAGTATCAAAAAAAGTATATGCATACCTATTACAAATTCTGTAAAGCATTCACTTCACAAGAGAGGGGTTAAGGTATTTGCTGTAAGTAATTAGATAGTACACACTGACAGCTTCACCTCTGGTAGAAATTGGGACTGTCTGTCAACAATAACCACCCCAAAATAAGTAATGCAAATCAACAGAACTGATTGGCAAGTTTTGTAGGGAGAAAAAAGATCTTTAAGAAGTAAAAGCAACATGAATGTTACATAAGTTTTACCATACACAGCAGTGGACTCTTCTGTTCATTAATTTGTGGTTGCTTTTACCTCTGTTTTGCAAACAAGTAACCTGACCTACACAGATACAGCAACTCTGCTCTAAGATAGAGAGTTGGGGCTCTACAGCCTGGAGAAGAGAAGGAGACCTTATAGTAGCCTTTCCAGTATCTGAAGGGGGCCTACAGGAGGGCTGGGGAGGGACTATTGACAAGTTCTTGCAATGATAGGACAAGGGGCAATGGGTTTAAACAGGAAGAGGGGAGATTTAGACTGGATGTTAGGAGGAAGTTCTTTACAGTAAAGGTGGTGAGACACTGGAACAGGTTGCCCAGGGAGGTTGTGGATGCTCCCTCCCTGGAGGGGTTCAAGGCCAGGTTGGACGAGGCCTTGAGTGACCTGTGCTAGTGGGAGGTGTCCCTGCCTATGGCAGGGGGTTGGAACTAGATGATCTTTGAGGGCCCTTCCAACCTTACCATTCTGTGATTCTATACAAACACCATTGTCAGGCCTCTACCAAAACGCAGACTTAGGCTATGTACTACCTCCATCTGAGAACAGATCAAGTAGCACAATTACAACACTGAACGATACCTAACCCCCCCCAAAATATGTGATAATCATTCAAATATGCTTCTGTTCTTCCAGTCATAAAAAAAATGCTAATCTAATTACAATGCAAGCCTGACTGATTTTCTTAAATGCAAAAATTCTCCAGAGAAGTTTCCTGAGCAGGAAGACAGTTGAGTAACAAAATGTTAGATTCTGTCACAGCAAGTAGTGATTTGGAAGCCTCTAGCTACTGTTCAGTGTTCAAACCTGCTTTCAATGAAATGTATTTGTACGCTAATCTCAAAGTCCATTTGGCCGTGTCTGATTACAGAAGAGAACGAGATGTATGTGATAAGAAAAAGTTTACTTGAATCAATATATGTAATTTTTTTTACAGTGATTAGATAATCATTTCCAGAATGTGTTGAGTGTTCAGCATGCTAAATATGAAAACAAAAGTCCTATCTTTAGTGTTTCTTCTGGATTCCCTTAGTGCTTGTGATGAGTTTGATTTCTAGAGATGGAGTGGTTCTTATGAAATGACAATGATCTTTCTACTAGAAAATCATCATAAAATGTAAACCAGATGTACAAGCTATTAGAAACACAGGTTATTTGAAATTAGGAAGCAGGCCTTAAAGTGGCATCCCAACGAGACCCCCTTTTATGTTTGACCACCAGTCACTTCCTAAACTCCACAGGGAGAATTAAAGGAGTGATAACTCACTGCAAAAACAGAGCAATGTTCCATCAAGCCACTTAACAGGAAGCAAACAAATGTGAAACAGGCTGAACCACAACAGTGCCACCTACAGTAAAAAACATTATAGGAAAAAATAACAAAATCGGTGTCCAGGTACAAAACCAACAAAATCAGAACTCAGTAAGGTATCACTTTTGTTGATGAAATCTGTTTTTGCTAATAACATTATGTACATCTCCACAAGTTTTATACACTTCAAAAATGAGTCACTGCCTAAGATAAATGCATCTTCCTTAAACCTGAAGAAACACACCATCAGTTTTCCTATTTACAAGCCTTCATGTTACATGCAAATCAAAAAGTAACCTGTTTCTGAAGCTCCAAGCCCTCATTAGGCTTTTGTGTTAAGTATCGAAAAAGCATGGTAAGAGCCACGTGACAACAGGCAAAGAGCAGCTCAGACTCACCTTGCATTCCACAACACTCTGATCCGATTCACACGTCACATAGATTTCATCCACCGCCCGTCTGAGGTTGTCAAAAAGAAACGCCCAGTAACGAGCTCGCAAATCAACTTTTCGAGGCTGTCTTGTTTTTGTAGGGCTTTTGTCAAAGTTTTTATCTGCTGCTGCTGTTAATTTACAATCTATGGTAGCGCTCTGCAAAAACAAAATAGAGCGGAAAACAACCAAGAGAAACACGGTCAGTGGGTTAGGTTTGCTGTGCAACATATATTTTTTCAACATATTCAAACATCTGTAAATGAGACACTTTTCACTGAAGCAAAATTTTCAAGCCACACTTTATTATCTTAAGCATAGGTAGTAGCTATATAGAACCAAGGCCAGGTTGGATGAGGCCTTGAGTAACCTGTACTAGTGGGAGGTGTCCCTGCCTATGGCAGGGGGTTGGAACTAGATGATCCTTGAGGTCTCCTTCCAACCTTACCATTCTATGATTCTATGAACCAGATTCTGTTTCTTTGCCTTTTATAACTAAACATTCACACTGCACAACAGTACAAGAGATTCTGCCACTTGGCATATGGCAAGGTTATAT
Organism: Ramphastos sulfuratus; assembly: GCA_013399055.1. NCBI lineage: Eukaryota > Metazoa > Chordata > Aves > Piciformes > Ramphastidae > Ramphastos > Ramphastos sulfuratus. The sequence goes on along the minus strand of WBNM01033628.1, from coordinate 452,266 downwards.
TTCTAATTACATATCCTGTATTGCTTATTCTGTATCATCTTGAGATGAAAATAACATTCTACTAATAATCATTCCAGCAATGTTCTATCACAGTTAAATCCTATTAACCAAGACATCACACAGGACTCAACATTTTTTAAATCCTTATTCCAGTAAGGGCATTCCTGTCAGTGAAATGGTGATGTGGCAAGCCCTGTGGATCAATGTGTTATGGCTGTGCTGCAGAGGAGATGCCAGCAAGCAGAGCACTAGTTACAAGTAGAAGCTTTCACATTCCGCTTTTCTAAGACTTTCACTCACCATATTATTAACAGTGCAAGCTCAATTCAACCCAAGGTAAGTGCTGTGCAAGTGGATCAAGTTTCTCCTACTTAACACCAAGTTTGAAGGTGTCCTCATGTTGTTTTAGATCCCAACCTGACAGTTTTATCTACAACAAATCTGTTTTCATTTTCCATGTTAGTATACAGAGTGATCTAGTGCTGCTTTTGCTGCATGGATGCAGAGGACTGCCAATGTGATGGGACCAAAGGGAGAACATCCAACTGCCTTCACAAATGCTGGCACAGACAAGAATCAAGACATACCTACTTAGAAGTACTGTTATGCCTCCTCAGGGTTATATATCTGTTGACCTTGTGCATTCAGCTTACTCACAGAGATATGTCTCCTCATCAGAGATAAATTGTCACTCATCTGCACACCAGATATTCCAAAGGACTCTGAAGCATGCCTATTTGGCTGAAAATGCCAAATCAGCACTTGGCCTCATGACACTGTCCTTACTGAACTTGAAATTCTCTCCCACAACAAAACAAAAAAGACCAACAATCACAAATAAACAAACAAAATATCAAACCAAAACACAAAATGAAAAATCCGACCACTGTGACAGACTTTTGTAAGCTTCTGCATTCCATAGCAGCCAGGTGGATAAGCACCTCCACTAAACTCAAAAGTGATGCCCACATATGCTGTTTTGTGATAGAGGTATTAGCTACATGCTACAATAGTCTCATTTTGGGGTACTTTTTTTTTTTTCCTTTTTCATTAAGGTAGCACCCTGAACACAGTTTTGATGCACTGGTCCCCTTGTGGCCACAGAAAATCAGTTCTTACTGGAGTACACTTGTAGGAAACATCACAAAATTCCATTCTATCTCTGCTTTTGGTGACTGAATTAAAATAATCAAAAGCAACACTGCACAAGCCAGTACACAGTTCATAATCAGAATATCTAATCACTAACTAGAAACACTAAGTAGCAAAATGAGGATTCAAGTCTTTTTATTCCCTGTGCAAAAAGCTGGAGAACATTATCTCTTTGTGTCAAAGGTTGAATTTAATGAGTTAAGTGTGCAGTATTTTCATTCTCATTCTCCAAAAGGAGTAAAGAGTCACTTTTGCTGTCCAGATCTGGGTAGCTCATAGCCTCAAACTTAAGCAGGAAGACAGAGAATTCTTAGAGAAAAGTGATTTTAGACTACAGGTAATTGCAGTGTGGTTTTGGATGGACTTATCAATGAAAGTACTTTTAAAGAAGAGCTGTAACAATATTTTTATGATGAAATACCTGGAATAGAAACCCAAAGAGGTTGATAAGATAGTAAGAAAGAGTTTTTGTAGATTTATTTTCTTGAGATGAGTGGTCTATTTAAATGTAAAGGAAAATTAAAAATGAAGGCTCAACCAAAGTAACAAAAAAGCCATCAATTACAGAAGTAGCCATTGCCTGAAGGCACTGAGTGCCAAACTGACGTGCCAAGATGCACAGACACTCAGCAGCCAATTTCGAACCTTTAACTGTATCCCCTAGGAATGCATCTTCTGCTATATAATTTTAGTATAAGAATCCCATACAAAGCCAGTGAAGAATTCTCCTGAAAACACAATATTTACATACTCTCAGGTGACTAAAATAGACAGAACCCACATTACTCTTACACCCAAAAGGCTATGAGGGTAAACCCTTACAGGAGTCCCAATTACATCAACAAAACTCCTCCATCACAGAACAAGAAAACCAGGAGACGCAGTGGTTGTAACATACTAGTACACAGAGAAGGAGCACAAGGTCAGCAGTTGTTAAACTAAATGGGAAAATAACACGAACACTTGCCAAAGGTGCAAATACACCTTCCTTCTTAGAATCACAGAATTGTCAGGGCTGGGAGGGACCTCAAGGATCATCCAGTTCCAACCCTTCTGACATGGGCAAGGACACCTCACACTAAACCAGGTTGCCCAGAGACACATCCAGCCTGGCCTTAAAGACCTCCAGGGACAGGGCTTTCACCGTCTCCCTGGACAACCTGCTTCAGTGTCTCACCACCCTCACGGTGAAGAACTTTTTCCTAACATCCATCTGAGTCTACCCACTTCTAGATTTGCTCCATTCCCCCCAGTCCTATCACTACCTGACATCCTAAAAAGTCCCTCATCAGCTTTCCTGTAGGCCTCCTTCAAATATTGGAAGGCCACAATAAGGTTTCCTCAGAGTCTTCTCCTCTCCAAACTGAACGGCCTCAACTCTCAGTCTGTCTTCACAGGATAGGAGCTCCAGCCCTCTGATCATCCTCACGGCTCTTGTCTGGACACGTTCTAGCATGTCCATATCTTTCTTGTAATAGGGGCTCCAGAACTTGACGCTTCTCATTGGGACTTGCTTTCCAGTCATAAGTCTTAGAACTCACCTGAACTATTTTTGTCCAAAACAGGTGAAGAAATACAGCATTTCCTTACATCAGGAGCTGGGCAGAAAAGCAGCCTTGGTATAAGCAGGATGCTTATAGGAAGAATCTCTTTTACTGACCAACACATTCCTGACTTTCTATTATTAATAATCTGGAGGTTAGGAAGTGCCAAAAGTAAAGGCTGAGGAAGATCTCATAAATGCTAGCAGTTTTTTGTCTTCTGAATACTTGATGTTGAAACTCATATGCTTTAAAATACAATGCATGTTCAGTTTTCTATATGTATTAGTCAGTCAGTAAAACATCAGTAATATCACAAAACATTTTTACATCACAAACAAAAAACGAGCAGATACCTGTTTTGCAGTCTTGTGTGTTCCTTGAGTCACCCTCTTTGTTTTTCCACCTGCTTGCCATTTAGATTTGCCTGTGAGAGAAGCAACTGTTTCAACCAACAGCAGCAATTTTAATTAAAGCAAGCATTGTAAAATGCAAATAATCAAATCTTGCAATGTACTGATAGAGGCACAATCCAAGAGTTAACAGGTTTGCAAAACTGTATATTCCAAATATACGTTCCACAGTTCAGAATGTGGATAATGCCAGAAAACTAAAAGAATTACAAAGAAAGACAATAATTACAAACCTCAGCATACACATATAACCTACCTTTATGTGCTCAGTGCCTCTGAAAATCCTGTTATTGCAATCTACACATCAAGTAGAATACTAGGTTTCTATATAGATGGAAAAAAGCCTCTGCTCTTGAATGACTCTTCAATCAGGTATTGCAGAATTAAAACAGTATCTTTCCTAAGGAAAACAACTGTAATAATTTAGCTTTTCCTGAAGTGTCCAAACAGCCTACCAGTAGATTTATGTATTGTCTGCCAACAGAACTCAGGCCTGGATTTAGTTCACCTACATTTAGGCAGCCAAAGGAAGAGAGAAAAACATACAGAAAGCATGAGTCAGTCCCCTTAAGATCTGAAATGCCTTCTCCAATGTACCTGTCTCCCTCCACTGCTTATATAAAGTGACGTTAGCAACTACACTTCCAAAATCAGTTTAAATTCCTGTAGTCACAAAGGATGATTTCAGGTCTCGGTGCTGTGGTGCTGGCAATTTCTGAACTGATTCAAAATTACATTACTGTGTTAGCCAACACCTACATAACATGTCTGCATTATTACATTTGAGATTTGCTATGGGGTAATTAAAACATCTTTTTTTTTTTTTTTTATTTTTATTCCTCCAACTTGGTATCTAACCTGTACATGAAAGTCACAAGATCCGATTACAAACATGAAAGCAAGATAAGACAAAAACACTAAGTATGACAAAAGTACTCTCTGGTGCAGATTACATCTCAGTAAAGGTTTCAAGAGTATTTAGCTGTATGAAGACAAGCAAATAAATGTATTAGTTGAATATAGTTCCTTCCTCAACCAGGGAGACCATTCTTGCATTTCAGAACTGTCCAGTTGAGTTCTTAACAGTTCTTGGGTCAAATTCCTTAATACAGGCCAGCTGTTTTAGATTGCTCTGCTTATGTAAAGCAGCTGTAAACCTGTCAGAATCAAGCAGTTATACAGCTGGTTTGCATCACTGGCTATTCCAGAGAACAAGGCCTGTAATTTTCAAACAAATTTAAAAATTATTTGCTTGGTAATTCATTTTTTAAATGCTGCATTAGCCAAAACAACAGGTACAAATTAACATACTGAACTCAATTTGCAGCATTCAGGAAAAAAAAATATTTGGCTACTGTATCTGTATCATTAAAAAGCCTAAAGTGCAGATGAACTGTGTGCCAGATTATAACTGAAATATTTCCATCACCAAGGTCTCTCTTCTGATGTGATTTACATCCTGCATAGACAAGATCTTGAATGCAGTGGCATTTGGAACTGGCACAGTTAAACACAAATAAATATAGGTATGTTAAAATTAAAAAAGGATAGATGAAACCATACAAAAAGTTGCAATCTCTTTAGATTCCACAAAAGAGAGAATACTAATCCATCATCTAAGAACTGAGAGACGTCTGAACAAGCTCCCTGTAAGAGCAAAAGCAAATTTTCAGGCACTAAGGTAAACATTTAGAGAAACCAGAACTTACGGAAATACCAGGTAGTATGTGGCACAGATTCATTATTTCTTCAGGTGTATGAGCCAAGAAGTTTTGTATTTCAGCAGCAGCCACATTTCTGAGTTTTATTATTTTTTTTCTGAGCTCTACTACTCTTTTTCTTCTAACAAGTGCCTCTGGTTATTAGAAAACACCTTCCTTTCTGCTTCTGTTCTTTTATATTCCCAAGTAGAGACAATACAAGAGCTTTGCTCAATGGTTATGTGCATGTCCCATGACTATTGGTATATAATTATACAATACTAGCACTGCCATGAAAGGCACTGGAGAAACTCCAAGACATATGAAGAGCACTACCTGCAGGGAATTTACTAAATTTTAATGAAAACAATATTGGGCACAGATCTCATCTCATTAGCTGTTAACTTGCTATGTGAAATACATAAAATAGTATTCAGGGAGCTGGAGTCAGATTTCACACTTGAAGTCCACTTCCTCTCTGGTTATAAATATGAAGTACACAGGGTTATGATTTGTGAAGACTTCCTGATACAAAAAGCTGGGGCTCCAATATCTCAAAAAAACCAAACCAAAACAAAAAAGGTCATAGATAAACTATCATTTTCAAAAACTATCCGTTATGCTAACAATCTCAACAAACATCCCTCTCAGCTCTCTCTTTTGGATAGTTTTACTGACACAATAATTACCTTCAAATTCAGTATTCAATAGCAGCCCTCATTTCTGTTATCACTGTGGCAGAGATTTGCTGCATGCATTGTTTCAGTTGTCTCTGACATGTTCATCATCAGATCTTCAGCAGGAATTAAAACTATTTTTTATTATATTTCTTTTAATCTCTCTGAATAAATCCATGGATACAACTGAGCAGGCATTTTGTTGTTTTCCTCCAGTTCTTATACACAGTGTGAATTATCTATTCTGTCACTCTTCTTGTTCTATACTATCTAGAAAAGCTGTAAAACAGTCAGTCCACTATCTAGTGCCACTGCTACACTACACCAGAACCTATCCCACCAGCCCAGCTAGTGAAACATTTTCACAAACATAAGGTTTGGATAGATCTGGTTCCCTGAACCTCATTTAAAATAAGGCAGAGGCATCTGCCTAGAGGAAGCAACTAGATGAGTCTGATTATTTCTGACTCCTTAACTGAGGAAGTATATCGAAGTTTCTAATATTACTACAAACCATATCTTCTCAAATTTTGTAGAGAAGTAGTAGATATGATTTCTCTAAATGGTAAGCATTTGGAGAAATAACTACCATGAATCACGTATGGAACCAAAATGCCAATGTTTTTCCACCTCTGGACTGAATTGCAGCCATAAATTTTGTGTAATATTTTTTACAAATCACTGCCTCATCCAGAATGTAACAGCCTGGTACTCACTTCTCAGCACTAGACTGATTCCCATTCATGTGCTGCTTTAAGGTTAATTGGAATATTTTAATAGAGAAAAATTATACTATAGGCTGTGAAAAGGAAACAATGGTGATGTCTACTTCACTCATAGGCTTGCTGACACGAATAAAACTAAGAACATAAACATTAGATAAGACAGTCGGGCTTGTGGCTCTCTGTCAGGCACAGTGTCAGAGGCTGTTAGCAACTTCTGGCTTCTCCTCTCCAACAAATTAATTTCACTAATCACTTTTCTTCTAACTCCTCCTCTGGCCGATCCTCAAAACCTTGGGGTAAGGTATAGGGGTGGGGAGAAGGTGGAAGGGTGGTTGGGAGCCCTTCCTGGGGTCTCTGATTTCTGGGAGGGCTGTTGTGTTTCTGTATTACCTTTACCTTGTATATTTCTGTAAATATTCCTGTATATAGTGTATCTATCTGCTTGTATATTGTGCTGAGCTGTAAATATAGCTTCATCTAAACTCCCAGCTGACTGAGTTTTAGCTTGGGTCATTTTACAAAGTGGGGGGGGCGGGTAACTCCCTAACCCACATCAATTCATTTCAGTGAAATTCAAGGTTTGAAACTTAGAGGCTTTAAAGAACACACTTCCCTTCATGTCAACATGTTAACATTCTGCCAGTTACAACCAGATCTGATGTTGCTACAGGGTTGATGAATCATGTTTTCAGTGATGACTCTCAAAACTTCCCTACTCTGCACCAAAGGGAGCCAAGTTTCATGACTTTTAGCATATACTTCAACATCTAGTTATTCCACCAGGCTCTTGCTGAAGCAGTAGATTATACTGCAGGCTCCCCAGAATGTGCCAGGTACCTTTCAACCAATAAATACATCTCCTTATCCTGAAATATTTAATCAACAAATGTATTCTCTGTGGTGAGAGACCAAATGATTTTTAATAAATAGGATGTAAGAAGGCAATAGTTACAAATACAAGATTTTCCACTCTGACACATCTCTTAAAGTTCCAAAGGTACCTTACCTTCTATTAACATTTTAATGTCGAGCCTTTGGGATGTCTTAACTGTTGCTAATATAGCTTAGATTTTGTAGTAAATTTTGTGTGCAGTGCTTATCTTCATGCTATGCCACAATTTCATGCTAGGCATTCAAAAAATTACAAAGGATAAAGCTGAAATCCTCTATTAGAATGATGACAGCTCTCCAAGGTTGGCAAGACCCAAGTACTGCACTAGGCAACCAGTGGCCACAGATATGGAATGAAAATCTAATTGTGCAAAGAGAATAGCAGACTAGTGAATTTTTTTACAGTTAAAAGTCTCCTCCTAGGACACAAAGTAAGCTACTGTTAATTAGTCTATCCACAGAATCTGCTGCATATTAATGAACTTTGTGAAAGAGTATTTTAATTTCAATAGGTGAAGTGTGTTAACAGTCACTAACTCTTCTAGACCACTGCCAACATGCTTTGGATTTTCTCCTGCCATCCATCTGTATTCATCATTACAATTTCAGATCTGACATGACATGGGTGCATGCTGCTCAGAAACACATCACACAAGTGCCACCTGCCACTCCAGAAACTGCTCTCCATTTTAAGGAAGTGTTTCTTATTGGCAGGAACTATATATTTCCATTAAGGAATTACAAGGTTTTCATTGCAGTTCTTTATTGCTCTTTTTCCCATATCCTCTATAAAAAAAATACACATCTTTCAGAGGAAACATTAAATGGTAAGAATGACACAAGCATACAATTTTTAAAGGAAATATACAGGAAATAAACTAGCATTTTAATTTATCAACCCTCCATAACACTACCAGCAGTAACAGCTAATGCCTATACCCTCACTGTTTCTGCAGGAAAAAAATCTTGTGAGTTAACCATATATAAAATGCTAAATCACACAGCGTTGCTGCCAAAGCAACATCTCTGAACGTTGCAACCAGAAGAAATTGCCCAAGACAAAATTCTGCTTTGCACAGTAGCACTGTAAAGATAGGCTCAGGTAACCTGAACTTGTGGCCTGATTTACACAACCTCTCAGCAGATTAGAACTGTTTCAATTCATAATGTTGCTTCATCATTCCTTAGGGACAAAATACATAGTGAAAGATCAGCACAAAATGAATCAGAGCTCAATGACACCAACATATATATGCTCTATGCCAAGACAAGGGTCAAGAGAAAAAAAAAAAAAAAAATCAGGCTCTGACAGACTTTCATTAGCCACAAGTTCCCTTCCACAGGGAAATTCAATTCTCCATCCGTCAATTATCATCAGATCCTTTGCATTATGCAAAGAAGCCAGCCCATGATTTAATGAACAAATTGTGAAAAGAAGAAAGCAGTAGTGATAGAAAGTTTTCAAAATCACAATGGTGCTAATACAATCAAAAGAAGGAAATTAATACATTTAATATAGGCTAAAAATTCACTTTTATTTTAATTCCTCATGTTTTGACAGAAAATGTTAGAGCAAACTGTTCTACAGCTCACATACATTCACTTTTAAGGAAAAAGTCTTAAATGAAAGTTTCTCAGAGACTACTACAGCAAGGTAATATGTAATAGTCTCTAATACAGAGACTATTAAAGCAAGGTAGCATTAAAAACTAGCAGGTTTCAGACATTAACTGTTGTTCTGCTTGTCGCAGTTCAGGAGAGGCACAGCTATGCCTTCCCAACTGAATGCAGTGTCCTTAATGAAACCCACACAAATGTCCGGATACAAACATCTCAAGCAACTCAATGTCTTCTGTGACTTCAGACTTGGCAGCTTTATTAAAAAAAGAAACTCCAACAATCACAAATACACCATCATGCATAAAGCAAGCCAAAGACTGTTTAACTAAGCATCAGCTTGCTTCAGACACAGGGTTAATTATCTTGCTACTTAAGACAGAACTTCTCAGAGAAGTATCTTTTCCACTGGCAGAATCACAGAACAGCTGAGGTTGGAAGGAACCTCTACAGACCATCTAATCCAACCTCCCTGCTTAAAGCAAAGTCAGCTACACCAAGCTGTGCAGGACTATCCAGACAGGTTTTAACCATTTCCAAGGACAAAGACTGCTCACAGTTTCTCTATACAACTCGTTCCAGTTTTCAAACACCTTCACAGCACAAAAAAAAAGGTACTTTTAGACACTCCTGCCTAAGTCTCGGAGGTGGCAGCATCCACACAGGAACATGTGAAGTACAAAAACACTTAGGTCCTCAGAAACAGCATTCTTGTATCTGGAACAGCTTAAGCAGTATGAAAATTCAAGTCAATTCCTGGCTCCTTAAGACATCCTTAAGACACACAGAGAATATTACAACAGTAACAAATGTGTTCTGAGGACTTGCATTACAGAAAATCATCCTCAAATATTCCCTTCCTTAAAGACTGCTCACAAACGTCTATCAAAGACTGAAGTGATACCAAAAGAAACTTCCAGACTTACTTGTTTTAGAGCACAGAGTGCAGTTTGTTGGATTATCCTAAGCCATCCCTGCAATTCTGAATTCCCAAGTTACAAGAGTTCAGTTTAAGATAACATTATTATACCACACAAAAATCTTGGTAATAGCAGCAAAAGAGATGTTGCTTACAGATAAAATGAAAACAGATTTTCAAAAAAATCATCTGTCAAGTGTGGGGTGCACTTTGGAAAAAAGCTTTATTGCTACCTCACATACGCTAAACATAACCATTTCTTTTTTAATAGAGATACTATGTACTATGTACATTTCCAGGTGAGCAGTATCAGTGGAAAAAGGGGTGGAAATGGGAAAAAAAAAAAAAAAAAAAAAAGGTGGAAGACTGCTGAACACTTACCCTCATCTTCTTTGTTTTCCAGTGGAACGCTCCATGCAATCAGGTTCCTTGCTGTACGTCCCTCTTCCGCAACTATTTTCCTTACTTTGTCATGGCTGTTAGAGCGTTGGAAGGAAGCCTGAAAACAACAAATACAGGGATGGAAAAAAGACATAATTTTTTTGTTTAATTTTTTTTTTTTTGTTCAATAGGTAGTTAAAACACTTCAGGTGAGGTGTGTGGGTACTGAATTCTTCTAGAATATCTAAAACAGGTGTACATGCTCATTTTCACAATCATTTGTATACATGATAAGCAGACTGATTCATCAACATGACATGAGAGTTACTACTCAGCCCTCAACATCACCACACTTTTTAAATCTTCCTTTATTGATCTGCAATGCTGCTGGTACATCACAGTACATTCAAAAAATGTTTTTGTTACCTTGTGTTAATTAGTGTTAATTACTGAAGATAAAATCTGTATGGGACCAAAATACACAGGCTGATTGGAGGAGGGCATGAGATTTATCAGAAGCATCTGAAAGAGGTGTAAGCTCATGCATGCTTTGATTAGGACAAGAACCTATAAAGTATTTCCCTGCAACTCAAGTCAGCTGTTATCATTAGAAAGCTGCAGCTGTTCAAAGGCAGAAAGAGAGACACTGAGGATGAACTTCACATACCTATTAAACTTATTTCTTTGCACTTGCAAAATACACCATTGCAAGACGCTTGAAACCAAATATATTACAAAATATTTGTATCAAGTGACAGATGTCAGTTAAATACAGTCTTGCTTTTCTACAGTGTTATCAAGTTATCCCTCAGAAAATAATCTGAAACAAAGCCAAAGTACAGACTGCAATAATAAATTTATGTACTGTGAGAGCACAAAACTGCTGACCAAGTTATTTTTAAACACTGACAAAGTTAACCACAAAGAAGCTACATAAATCTAAGCATTATTTTAGACATGGACAGACTGATTGCCTACAGCACTCATAAGAAGACAAACTCTTCCTCTTTTTGTTCTTACTGTCATTACATCTCAAGCCTGGAAACACCTTCCTTTATAGCACAGCACATCTTTAGGAAGGAAATACAGTAAAAATGAGCATGGTAGATGAGTGCCATAGTTCATTTACGTGGTAGGAAACCACACAAATGAGAAACTGTTTTTCACTTCAATGCCTATATAAAAGCATTTAACTTAGACTTCTCTTACCCAGATGTCCTGAACTGCTTGTTCTAAAGCTGCAGTGTGCCACCTAGTGCTTCACACACACCCACCTATAGATACTACCACGTAGTAAACAAAAAGGAAGAAACAGCACTGCTATGTAATTGAATTTTGGTAAAACCTAATGAAATAAATGAAGCAATGTACACAAAAAAAATGAGGTTCTGTACTAAACTGGTTCTACTCCATCCTTATTCTACAGAATTGCCTATTCTTGCTAGGCATTTTTAGTAAGACTGACCATTTTTGGTGAATCAGGTTTGGTTTGGGTTTTTAACCCCTTGTTCCTTAATGATACACTTTCCATCATCCATTTAAGAGTTAAAGTTCCATGAATGTCAAGTAACTGTTTTAAAATCAACTATTGTATAAACTCTCAATGTAAATACCTGTGGTAGCTTACTTGAAAAGTAAAATCATTTTAACTTAACCACTTTTGAAATGTGCTTGTTTTAAACGAGAAGCTCAACGTTCAGACTGTATTTTGCACTACTCAATTCTCAACTCTTCAAAGGTGACCCAAACGCTCACCTTAGCTGGAAGTAAAATTACCTATGGTATCCCTGACTACCAAAAATACATTTGTTGGATCTTTTCTTCAAATCCTCCACCAGCAGACAGTGTCCACTCAGCATAATCCAAGTAATCTTTAACCACAGCTTGGCTACAGCATAAGCCCATTCATTCTTGCCTTACACAGAGGACTTGGTAGCTATTTGGATTCTTTTCTTTCCTACTGTTTTTTATGCTGCTGTGTTCCATTTCATCCTTCATCAGTTTTCCTATCTTCCAGGCTTACCATCCCTACTCTTTTAATCATTTTTTCTCATGTTTTCCAGATAATCAGATTTCAAGTTTTCTAAATCTGAGCACTCAAGGTTTTCTCTTCCAAGCAGTCTCTAACCAATTCACATCTGGTTTTGAAATAAAATATCCAAAAGCAGATACAAATACTTCATTGAAGACCTCAGTGCTAAACACTGTGGGAAGGTTTTTCTCATCTTACAGATGATATTCCCATTTAATTATCTCAAAATAATGCATTAAAGTTTTTTTGCATTATTACCTTTTCAGCACTTATGATATCATTATAATACATCTGTCATGACCTATCATACAAGTTATCATGACTTACACAGTCACAGAGTAACAAAGCCTGGCAAGGGATGTCTGCTTCCAGTTCAAGCCTCAAGTCTCTGTGCCCAGGATAGAGCAGACCCAGCTCTTCCTAATATATAAGCAGAATTTGTCTCGTTGCACACAAAACCTTTTGCAATCCCAAGCTACCAAAACAGTTGCTTTTGATTTTTATTTCTGAAAGTTGTTACTCCCATGGAAAACTGCATTACTCCACATCAAACTCACTTTTAATTAGTTATTTTACACAAGCCAAAAAGGCTTATTAAGAAGTATCTCAAAATGACATTTCCAAGTACTTTGCATCATGAAACTAGAGCCTGATTTAAAATTTGTCTCCATAAGATGTCCATCAAAAGAAAATAATAAACCCTTAAAGGTTTCAAGGGGATAGTAAGCAATAATAAATTGTACAGCCACAGGGATGTGTAAGCTACTGTGCCGAAGGCCATAGTGGGTATCACCAGTCTTTTCACATGACTAGACAAGAGCAAGCTTCAAAACTCTCACTCACATGAGTGAAAAGATACTGACACATAGGGGTCTGCCTGCTTCCTCAACCTGAATCCTTCCTATCTGCTAATTAACTATCCAAAGAAGTTATCTTCAAAGTGCTCCAGATAAAATCATCTGACAGGCAAAATGAAAGACTGCAAACTGGGTTAGCCTTAAGTAGCAAATTTTTGTTATTTAGTCTATATTGTTTCATAGTACAGTTGTGAATATTAGAGGACTTCTTATGAGGATCCTGTTTTAATGGTGTTCACATATATAAATACATCACTGTAAATAAAACTACCAGTTCCATCCATCGGTTTCTCAAGGAAAATTACGTCAGCAATAACCTCAGCTACATCAAAGAGCACCACTCTATTAGTGAAACCAAACGTGGCCTTACACTGGAGCACAGGCTGGACAATAGCAGTTTAAAATGTGAATCAGCTGAAACAAATGTCTCACAGTGCAAAGAAACCTAGATATTAACTAGAAATTATGCAAGACCAGAAGAAAGACTCAAATTTCTCCTAAAGTAAAATTCAGTTTTGAAGATCTCTCATCATGGTGTTAATAAATTACATTATTTCTAGAACCAGCAGTTTCAGGGATGGTTCAAAATGCATCAGATTATCAATGAATCCCAACATGAAGTTTTTCTTCCTACCATACCATTATACTAGCTGAATGTCTTACCATCATGTTATAGCCTTCCTCTTCCTCAACAGCCTCACTTATCACATTTTTGGATGACCCCATTGAGTTTTCATACCTGTACCAAAACAAATGCAATTAATTAATTTAAACCATTTCTTACCAGCGCTTATCTCGTGGACAACAGATGAACATAGTGACATTGGTTAGCAGTTGAAAACAAAAAAATAATTACAGACATACTAAAAATTTGGTATTTGGTAATCAGTGGTGATGCAAAATAAATTAAAAATTATATTTAAAAAAAACAAAACTGTGATGGCTCCTGCAGAAAGTGGATACATTTTACCCAGTTCCAGCCTGCAGAATTGCTGCCACAAATGCAGAAGTGCATGAGACTAACTCTTCACAGATTTATCAATAATTTCCAGAACAGTGGTAACAATTCTCAAGTAAAATCGAACCCTTGACTTCAAGGTTGAAACAAATTCAAGCCACTCACCAATTCAAGTACACTCTTGGGCAACAGTTCTTCTGAAGAGTCACACTAACTAGAAGTCAGAGACATTTCTAAATTATCAGAAGTTAGCTAACAGAAAAAGACTAATCTTTAATCAGATCCAAACCCTGATTTTGATACTCTGCCATTATTGATAGTGGCTTTAAGTGGGCTGTTCACTTGTTCTCATATTACATCTTGTATTCCCCCAAACTGGTGATTTTTCTAGCAGTAAATAGTCAAAATATAGTAGTTATTCAGATTGACACTTGTTGGTATACTTTAAGAGGAGCTCCTAAGCTTATGAAAAGTGAAACATGCTGCAGATGGTTGAAGGAACCTGAGGTTTTTAAAAACCGTTTACCACAGCATCACTTCAGATATCAGACAGGCACAGCATGAGGTGTCCTCAAACTCTGAGGTATGTTAGAAAAACCAGGTATGCTTTTGCCCACCTAATTAACTTGATTATAATCAAGGTGTGATATTGACATTGACATATATATTTGAGAAAAAAATATGGAGGAGCCGAGTATTTTCCCTGTACTGCATTTGGGAATTGTTTAGAACCAAGAAACTATTTAAAAAAACGTGTAGAGAAGGCAAACCCTACCCTTGAGCACACTGCAAGTCCTACTACATTGTCAGCTTCTGCAATCAGGGTTTTCTCTGACAGCAAGGGAAGACCATCAGTCTGAAATGTGGATATCCTTAATAGCTTTGAAAATGCATATATTTCTACGTCTTACATCAGTGTTTAATGGTTCACAGTTTGTTTTATCAGTATGTGCGCCTCTCCCTTCCACACCCACAGCGCTGACACAAGAGATGTGGACCTGTGCACCTCAAGTGAGCAGTGAGGTTGACAAGCAGAGGAATCTCCCTCGGACTGAGCAATTCCAGATTTCCTCACAGCCCTCTGCTCAAGCCTGCGGCCCCGAACAAGAGTGAGCAGACCCCGATTCGGAAGGCGCAGGCCCCTTTCACCAGGCTGAGTCCGAACTGACGCGGAGCCCCTTCCTCGGCGAGCCGCCCGGCCCAGCTCCTCCACGTGACAAGGCCTAGCGGACACACACCGATGCCGCTTGCCGCCGAGGGCTTCCCGGTTGCCTGTGGCAACCGGCCTCGCTCCCTCACCCGCCTCCGCGCTACGCAGCGCTNGTATACCCCTCCGGGCCCGGCCCGGCCGCCCGCGCATGCGCCGCCCGCGCCGGTGAAGCAGTGCCCTCACCTTGCCCACACACACGCGCCTGCGACGCGGGACTGGAAGGGGTCCGGAACCACGTACCGGGAGCACCTGCAGCTCCCCCATCTGTGTCAGGCCGCCTGTCGCTTGGCGTCGCCTTGGCAGAAAAAAGCCCCGAGGTGCCGTGAAGTCGGGCCTGGTGGAAGCGCTGAAGTGATGGTGGCCACGTCTGTGCTTTCCCTGCCAGTGGGGAACTGGGAAAAGGAGAACATGTAACACGTACGAGCCAGTAAAAAACTGTGTGCAGTGCACCGGCTGTATGTACAGCGCACGGCAAAACGGCACCGAAGCACAGGCGGCGAGCTGTGAGTTAGGAAACTAACCAGCTTGGGCACCGCACTTGGAGACGGATGGGGGCTCAGTGAGCAGTCAGGCCGCTTCGTTGGATCTGAGGCCTGGGAAATGTGACTTCTGGACAGGTTGAACCTATTTAGCTTCTATTTTAGAAGAGACAGGACAAAACGAAATGTGGTAGGAGTGGTTGCGAAGAGAAAGAGAAGAATCTGTTTCCCCCGCTGTGACGGGAATGACAAGGAGTAGGAGGCTAAACTGTTACCAGGATAATTTAAGTTGCCATTTCTAAAGCATTAAAAATAATACAAGGATTGGAATAGATGGCTCTGGAGGTAATGCAAGCTTCAGCTGAAGCCTCCAGGAACAGCAGTGTGAACACCTCTCAGAAACGATGCATAATACTTGACTGGTTCTGAGCAGACAGCAGAGCCAGGTGGCCTAGAAGGTCTCATACAAATCCATTCTACCTCTTCAGTAACAAACTTATTTATTATTTATCAGACTAGTGTCTGAGTTTCCACAACCGCCTCTGGTTTGCTGCTGAGCTGAGCACTGTGGTACCGGGCTTCACATTAAATCCTGCCACTCTGGTTTGATGCCAGATCAGATGCCACATCAAAAGAATGTCACAACCTATTTCCTCAGATACTAATAACTGCACTAAATGGAAAAACAAGTCTGTAGTGTCCATGTAGTCTAATAAAACACTTCAGGATACTTTATCAAAGGTGTTGCAGAACAACTGAACACTCAGAAAGTCCTGTTTGGGTGTCACTGAAGCAAATGGCTGCAATTTTGAAATCCAAACGCACCTGATTATAGTGAATTGTTGCCTTCTCCCCCCGCCCAGTGCCAAAATCGAGTATCTTTCATAATGGAAAGAAGAATGGTAATCTTTGCATGCACATACTTAACCGTCTTGCATGCAGCTTAAAATGCAGATTAAAATATTTACATGTGAGAAAAACAAGCTGAGGAAAATATGTCAAAATGGAAGCCTATCTAACACTCTAAATCCATTTATTCTGAAAGTGTATAAATGACATGCATCAGAGTGAAGGAAATTTAAGGCTTATTCCAATTGGGCAGTGATTTATAAAACTAAAATGCAGAAATGTCAAAAAAATTCCAGTAAACACCAGAGAGAGATCTTCATCTGCTAGAAATAACTGTTAAACTGCTGTCTGTGTTGCTGGACAACTGCTGTCATGCTGACAGCTTAACAGGGAGAGATTTACATTTGTAGATCTCAGAGAGCAGTTGTGTTGAACATGACCTTCTAAGATTAATTCCTTGGTGACTGAAAGCACAGCTCCAAACAGATTTGTGAAGACTGTATGCAATTTGGCTTGAGGGATGGGGGAATTTTTAGGAGAAATGGGAGAGATCGGCACACAAAAATTTTTTTTTACATGGCATGACTCATATTCTGATTTTAAAATAGCTTCACTGATACTCTGGTTTTACTTACAAGTTACAATAGTGATGCATTTGCTGTGCTCTTGGTTAAATGTATTAAGGGNTGGGCAGGGCAGGGCCGGGCCGGGCCTCCAGTGAAGGCCGACGGCCCGGCGGCGCCCAGAGGGGCAGTGCCTGGGGGCTCCGCGGGGCGGAGGAGGGGGAGGGCTNAGCAGTCAGGCCGCTTCGTTGGATCTGAGGCCTGGGAAATGTGACTTCTGGACAGGTTGAACCTATTTAGCTTCTATTTTAGAAGAGACAGGACAAAACGAAATGTGGTAGGAGTGGTTGCGAAGAGAAAGAGAAGAATCTGTTTCCCCCGCTGTGACGGGAATGACAAGGAGTAGGAGGCTAAACTGTTACCAGGATAATTTAAGTTGCCATTTCTAAAGCATTAAAAATAATACAAGGATTGGAATAGATGGCTCTGGAGGTAATGCAAGCTTCAGCTGAAGCCTCCAGGAACAGCAGTGTGAACACCTCTCAGAAACGATGCATAATACTTGACTGGTTCTGAGCAGACAGCAGAGCCAGGTGGCCTAGAAGGTCTCATACAAATCCATTCTACCTCTTCAGTAACAAACTTCTTTATTATTTATCAGACTAGTGTCTGAGTTTCCACAACCGCCTCTGGTTTGCTGCTGAGCTGAGCACTGTGGTACCGGGCTTCACATTAAATCCTGCCACTCTGGTTTGATGCCAGATCAGATGCCACATCAAAAGAATGTCACAACCTATTTCCTCAGATACTAATAACTGCACTAAATGGAAAAACAAGTCTGTAGTGTCCATGTAGTCTAATAAAACACTTCAGGATACTTTATCAAAGGTGTTGCAGAACAACTGAACACTCAGAAAGTCCTGTTTGGGTGTCACTGAAGCAAATGGCTGCAATTTTGAAATCCAAACGCACCTGATTATAGTGAATTGTTGCCTTCTCCCCCCGCCCAGTGCCAAAATCGAGTATCTTTCATAATGGAAAGAAGAATGGTAATCTTTGCATGCACATACTTAACCGTCTTGCATGCAGCTTAAAATGCAGATTAAAATATTTACATGTGAGAAAAACAAGCTGAGGAAAATATGTCAAAATGGAAGCCTATCTAACACTCTAAATCCATTTATTCTGAAAGTGTATAAATGACATGCATCAGAGTGAAGGAAATTTAAGGCTTATTCCAATTGGGCAGTGATTTATAAAACTAAAATGCAGAAATGTCAAAAAAATTCCAGTAAACACCAGAGAGAGATCTTCATCTGCTAGAAATAACTGTTAAACTGCTGTCTGTGTTGCTGGACAACTGCTGTCATGCTGACAGCTTAACAGGGAGAGATTTACATTTGTAGATCTCAGAGAGCAGTTGTGTTGAACATGACCTTCTAAGATTAATTCCTTGGTGACTGAAAGCACAGCTCCAAACAGATTTGTGAAGACTGTATGCAATTTGGCTTGAGGGATGGGGGAATTTTTAGGAGAAATGGGAGAGATCGGCACACAAAAATTTTTTTTTACATGGCATGACTCATATTCTGATTTTAAAATAGCTTCACTGATACTCTGGTTTTACTTACAAGTTACAATAGTGATGCATTTGCTGTGCTCTTGGTTAAATGTATTAAGGGAACGTGAGAGTCTTTTTTTTTTTTGTCCCACTTCCATCCATACAAAAATGATGGCAAATTTTATTATATGACTGATTAACTGTGTGCTTGGAAGTTTCAGGAAGGTGTTTTGCCACAGGCTAACTACCAAGAGAAGAACATGATTTCCTGTGCCTTCCTTCTTGCTGAGCTTCATGTTTTTTTCCTCACGAAGAGGATGCCATGACTTTTTGGTTTTCTTGATTTATTGTTCCAATTATTTATATTTCCTCTTCCTATTTTCAGTCATCATCATCTTTTTCATCATCAAAGCACCTCCAGTACTATTTCAGAAACCAATCAAATATTATTTCTGTTTTGATTGCTTATAGGATTTGCTTTGTCTACAAAATGATTTACTTCACACCGTCTATATGTGATTTATATAAATACTGATGGGAAGTTTGACATTTCAACCAATAAAAGATATTAGACTTAACCCACTATTAGAGTTTTTAATAGAAAAGACGTTTCTTATATGGGCAGGAAATTGCAATAACACATTTACTGATTTATTGCAATATTTAACTCTCAGATCTTCAAAGTGAACTGCCATAGCTCTTCACAGTTAATAGATTTGGAGGTTAATCAGGGAGCAATACATTGCAGTCTCTCTGGAAGGGACAGGACGGCGTAGCTGGCAATTGCTTTTGAGAGCTCTGGTTAAACCTGGGAACGACTGTGTTTCTGGAAATCCAGGTGGACTGATCTCACTGCTTTTTGTTCAAAAGTGCAGGTCCAGAAATACACTAATACTGGGAGAAGTAACAAAGCTAATGGTGGCCTTACCTCAGTCTCAATTAGTCCAGTAAGAAGAATGATTAATTTGACCTCGGTGAGCTTGGGATTGGAGCAATCCCAATTTGATGTGACAGCTCTTAGGAATGGTGTTCCTGGGGAGGCCTCCTGATCATTTACTCAACTTTTTTTTTTCAGTTTGCCTTAGTCAATGAGGCTGAATTTATTTTCTAGCTCTTTTTTTCTATTACCTGCATTGAACAGTTATGAAAATGTGTATTGATCCACCTTGTTAACTCATTTATAAAGCATTGCTTCCCTTTAATATCGTGTTTAGAAGTGTTATTTATGTGTTGGGTCCTCAAGCAAGGAAACATTTGTTCCCTTTTGGTCTAAAACTTCACACTGCTCATTTCTTGATAATCATCCCTCCTACCTTGGAACTACCTGAAAGGAGATTTAGCAAGGTGTGGGTCAGTCTCTTCTCCCTAGTAACAAGCAAAGATGAGAGGAAATGGCCTCAAGTTGCACTAGGGCAGGTTTAGGTTGGATGTTGGACAAAACTTCTTCATTGAAAGGGTTGTCAAACACTG
>WBNM01033628.1:365133-432171 GCA_013399055.1 Ramphastos sulfuratus | reverse complement strand
GCCGCGGGGCGGGCGCCGTGCCCCGTGCCCCGAGCCGGGCAGGCTCGGCGGGCTTACGCGCCGTTCCCTCTGCCGCAGGAGGAGGCTGAGGAGTACGCGCGGCTGAGCCCGGAAGAGCAGCAGCGGCGGCTGAGAGGCATTGTGAAGAAGATCGACTCGGACGCGGATGGGCTCCTCACCAAGGGTAACGGCGGGCAGCCCGGGGACCGCGGGGGTTGCGTGCCCCGGGGCCGAGCTAGTGGCACGCGTGGAGCTTTAACTGGGCGGGGACCGGGCTTTGTCCGTCCCAAGTCTGGCCCGGTGCTCTCAGAGGAGAAAAAGGTAAAGCTCGGTGCCACGGCTGGTGGCTCTCAAGCTGTGCATAGTTTCCGTGACAAACGAGCCTCTGGCCCCGCTCGTTACAAACACCAGCAAGCAGACTTTGTACGGGGTCTATCTCGGTGCCCCAGGCGAAAGGCGAGGGCCGACAGGAGCACACCGGAGCGAGCGAGCTCGGCCAGCAGCCACTCTCACTGCCGGCACCAGCGCCAGGCTCCCACTGCCCCTTACACTGCTGAGGCCACTCGGCATCGTGTGCATTTCTGTTTGAAATCCTGGATGTGCAACTTGGAGACTGGCAAAGAAAGTACACTGCAGCCATAATGTGCTATGTGCTTCCATACCCGGTGACACCAAGTGACACTGAGGCATCATCGTTATTTCATCACAATATAGCATCAAACGTTTCTTCCCGTACAGATGGGATTTTATCAGTCACACTTAGGAGCGCCACAGTGAACTCTGGCCCTTTTCAGTACACCATCACAAAGCTTTCCTAATTTAATTTTAAAATTCACTATGAAGAGGTATTTCTGTTGTTTTGAGGTGATTTTGACAAAGCCCAAAATTCTCTCATGCACTCAGAGCAAGTAGAATCCTTGTGCACATGTCGGAAGGGTGATGTTTCATTAAGATGATAATAAACACGCAGGAGCATTTCTAGGGGAGAGGGTAGGAGACAGTTTTGAAGATGAGACCACTGTGTCTGTCAAATGTCTTTCACTTTAAATGCTGAAATTAATAAACCACACATGTAAAGCAGTGTTCCTGCATCTGTGTAGAGGTGAAATAGCATATCACTTTGGTGGGATGGATAATCCTTGTGATAAACAACAGACACTTAACAACATGAAGGCTGTAAGGGAAGAAGTCTGTTTTAACTAAAAATCCCATCCGTACTCCATCCTCATGGTATATACTGCATCTGGTTCTCAGTGTAGTGGGAACTTTTCTTACTTCTGAAGGAAAACTCAGAGTGGAACATGTGTTTACACTAAGAAACATGGTACTGAAGCTTTTCCAGCTTAGTTATTTTTCAGTGTATTGCAAAACACTTGTCAAGAGCTTTCTCCTTGTTAGAGGTGGCTCCATTAGGATACTGTCTATGAGGAAGATGTAATATATTAATACTGCTTCTCTAATGTCAGAGCATTGTGTATTTCTGATTAGTGGCTCTGGACATTGTGGGTTTAGGTGGCCATACCTTGTACCTTAAATGCTGAGAAGTAAACCTCTCTACAAATTACATCACATTGGAGTTTCTTGTAAGGCAAAGCTGGGTTTGTGCATCACCCTTGGTGGTAACAAAGCATGGCATGCACACCTCCACATGTTCAGTCAGCTCACAGGATTTGTTGTGAAGCTCCTTTGGTAATANTGGCCTTACCTCAGTCTCAATTAGTCCAGTAAGAAGAATGATTAATTTGACCTCGGTGAGCTTGGGATTGGAGCAATCCCAATTTGATGTGACAGCTCTTAGGAATGGTGTTCCTGGGGAGGCCTCCTGATCATTTACTCAACTTTTTTTTTTCAGTTTGCCTTAGTCAATGAGGCTGAATTTATTTTCTAGCTCTTTTTTTCTATTACCTGCATTGAACAGTTATGAAAATGTGTATTGATCCACCTTGTTAACTCATTTATAAAGCATTGCTTCCCTTTAATATCGTGTTTAGAAGTGTTATTTATGTGTTGGGTCCTCAAGCAAGGAAACATTTGTTCCCTTTTGGTCTAAAACTTCACACTGCTCATTTCTTGATAATCATCCCTCCTACCTTGGAACTACCTGAAAGGAGATTTAGCAAGGTGTGGGTCAGTCTCTTCTCCCTAGTAACAAGCAAAGATGAGAGGAAATGGCCTCAAGTTGCACTAGGGCAGGTTTAGGTTGGATGTTGGACAAAACTTCTTCATTGAAAGGGTTGTCAAACACTGGCACAGGCTGCCCAGGGAAGGTGGTTCAATCTCCATCCCTGGAGGTGTTTCAAAGAGGCAGAGATGCGGTGCTGAGGGACACGGTTTAGCACCAGCCTTATTAGAGAATGGTTGGACTTGGATGATTATAAAGGTCTTTTCCAACTGAAACGGTTCTGTGATTCCATGCCAGGGTTTGCTGATGCTGCTCTGAAGTTCTGGTGACGGTCACTGCCCGTCTGCCGGACTTCACTTGATGCTCGGGAGTGGAAAACCATCTCTGTGTATTGATAGTATTTGGCATCTCCCACTGACGCAACACAAAGATCGGGCAAGAGAGAGGGATCAACTTTCTCGTTCGTAACCAGCTGTCCGTTCCCGGGCCGTGGATTCCGCAGGGCTGGATGTACGCCGCAGGCCCCGCCAACCCTGGCCGCGCCGCCTCCCGGGCCCGACCCCCCGCGCAGGCGGCGCCCCCAAGCCCCCCAGCGCCGCTCGGCCCGCCCTCCGCGGCCCCTTTCCCCGCCCCTCGCCACCGGTCCCCTCCTCGGCGGTCGCGATGCGGCGGCGGCGGTCGCTGCTGCTGGCGCTGGGCCTGGTCCTGGCGGTGCTGGGCGCGGCGCAGGGGCAGCACCGCGCCGATTACGACCGGGAGGCGCTGCTCGGCGGACAGGTGGGGCCGCGGGGAGCCGCGGGGTCGGGCGGTGCGGGCCGGCTGCTTCCCGCCCGGGCCGCGGGGCGNAAGTACACTGCAGCCATAATGTGCTATGTGCTTCCATACCCGGTGACACCAAGTGACACTGAGGCATCATCGTTATTTCATCACAATATAGCATCAAACGTTTCTTCCCGTACAGATGGGATTTTATCAGTCACACTTAGGAGCGCCACAGTGAACTCTGGCCCTTTTCAGTACACCATCACAAAGCTTTCCTAATTTAATTTTAAAATTCACTATGAAGAGGTATTTCTGTTGTTTTGAGGTGATTTTGACAAAGCCCAAAATTCTCTCATGCACTCAGAGCAAGTAGAATCCTTGTGCACATGTCGGAAGGGTGATGTTTCATTAAGATGATAATAAACACGCAGGAGCATTTCTAGGGGAGAGGGTAGGAGACAGTTTTGAAGATGAGACCACTGTGTCTGTCAAATGTCTTTCACTTTAAATGCTGAAATTAATAAACCACACATGTAAAGCAGTGTTCCTGCATCTGTGTAGAGGTGAAATAGCATATCACTTTGGTGGGATGGATAATCCTTGTGATAAACAACAGACACTTAACAACATGAAGGCTGTAAGGGAAGAAGTCTGTTTTAACTAAAAATCCCATCCGTACTCCATCCTCATGGTATATACTGCATCTGGTTCTCAGTGTAGTGGGAACTTTTCTTACTTCTGAAGGAAAACTCAGAGTGGAACATGTGTTTACACTAAGAAACATGGTACTGAAGCTTTTCCAGCTTAGTTATTTTTCAGTGTATTGCAAAACACTTGTCAAGAGCTTTCTCCTTGTTAGAGGTGGCTCCATTAGGATACTGTCTATGAGGAAGATGTAATATATTAATACTGCTTCTCTAATGTCAGAGCATTGTGTATTTCTGATTAGTGGCTCTGGACATTGTGGGTTTAGGTGGCCATACCTTGTACCTTAAATGCTGAGAAGTAAACCTCTCTACAAATTACATCACATTGGAGTTTCTTGTAAGGCAAAGCTGGGTTTGTGCATCACCCTTGGTGGTAACAAAGCATGGCATGCACACCTCCACATGTTCAGTCAGCTCACAGGATTTGTTGTGAAGCTCCTTTGGTAATAAAAATGCAATATTCAAAATATATTTATAAAAATCTGGCTTCTTCTCAAAGATATTTCAGTAAGCCTAGTAAAGTTACATTGATGCTTCTGCCAAGAAGGATGAACTAAGATCCTTCAGTGTTTAAAAATGCCAAAAGGTTTTTCTGCAGCAAAGTAGTAATTTCTGTAGAAATTCTTCATTAGTCAGCATGACTCTTCAGAATTTCATTTGACTTGATTTAGCTATGTAATTTTGCAATGCAAAGGAAGTTGCCTTCCCCTTCCGGGCACCTGTAAACAACTGGATGATATTGAGAGAATACATTCTTCTAATCTTCAAATGAAGTAACTTCATAACTTCTGTGATTTAATGAAGTAACTTTGTGTTTGTGTGAATGGATCTGTATATTAAGCTTTATTCCTTTTAGCCACATTTCTATAAAAACAAGAATCTTAAAGGCATTTCCAAAATAATGTAAGGCTTGATTTCAGGCCCAAGTAAAGGGAATGTATGAGTTCATATTTTATTTTTGGTAATTAAGGCAGTGAGTTTAGTTTTATTTCAGTTTGTGGATTTTTCAAAAGAAACCCCAAACTGATGGGAGCAATTTTAGGGAATACAAAATTATGTCTAGAGTTGTCTGTGTAGATCACATTCAGCATCATTTTCAGAAAGCTCTGAAGAAAAAAAAGTGAAAGGATGCTACAGTGTTGACAGGCTTCGTATCTTAAAAGGCAATCATTTCAAGGTGACAAATCTCAGCAGACACCAAAAGGGGCAGGCTTCCTGCTTTCATTGTTCCAGTGAGCTAAATAAGGGTCCTTTTACAGCTGAAAACTAAGGATCTTCCCTTTCATTAGATAAGGTTTTAGTGATCCAGTTCACTTTGCAGTTGTAGGAACACTACCAGTAATACTTTTTCTTCTGACCGCACCCCATGCGTATCAGAGGGTGATGCTTTGCACTATGGCAGCACCAATATAGGCCACATTAAAGAACCCATTTAACTCTAGCCTGAAGGTATCAATGGGGAAATGGTACCAGAAAGGCAGTACTGAAGGCTCTAACTGATCTCTTCTCTCATTCAGTTATCATGAAAAAAAGCCTTAGTGTAGAGGAAACAAATTGTTTTGTTTTAACCAACCTCTTGCCTATATGCTTACGTCTGAATTGCAGAGTGTACTCCAGAGTGAACAGACCTGTGGTATCTTTACGGTTTTTATAGTGCAGATGATTCTGATTTTTTAATTTTGGTATTTTTGCATGGTTTTCACAGATGAACTGAGTTCCTGGATACAGCAGTCTTTTAAACATTATGTCACGCAAGAAGCTAAGCAACACTTCAATGACTATGACAAAGATGGTGATGGATTAGTGTCTTGGAAGGAGTATAATATGCAAATGTATGATCGTGTAATTGATTTTGATGAGAACACTGTCCTGGAGGATCAAGAGGAAGAATCGTTTCGACAGGTAAAATGTTTTGGTGTCAATTTCCAAAGCTGTTGGCAAAAGGCACCAACGTTTGTTATTGTGAGGGCAGAGGATGGGTAGCAGCTGGCACATGTGTTAACACTTTCATCTATCTGAGATGGGGGAGTAATTATAGAAGACTAATGGGGTATTGAAGCTGCTACCAACAAAACAGACAGAATGAAATCCAGAGTGTATTCTGCTGGCTGAGTGGAGTGGAAGGCTACTAACAGTCTTATCACAGAGCATAGTCTCCTGCCATTGTCTTCAAACAAGATGGCAGCGGGCTGTAGATGTGGTCTGTAGCTTAACCAGTGTCCTGCCTTCAAGAGAGGCTAGTGCCACTGGTGCTGGAAGCGAAAGAAACCCTTGTACCCTTTAACCCTCTTTCTTGCACTGCTGTATCCACTTTCCCAGTTATTTCTCAGGTACCCCATGTAGGGCATCAATATTGCCTGCTTTACCAGTGCCTGTCCATTCTGCAGAGAAAGCAACAGCAATTCAGACACGTTTAGCAAGCAAAATGCCACCCTGATAGGTAAAACTGGATGTATAAATAGCAGAAGTTGTGGGTTAATCTCATGTATGAAAGCAGATACGTAAGAGTAGAAAGAGACAAGAGAGTTCAGGGGGAAAGGTTCACCAAGAATCACCACATAGTAAAATGTGTGGCCTTCCAAGTTATGTATTTGTAAGGACATGTAAATATTTCCCAAAATGAGAATAAGCGACTTTTCAGATAATTCTGGCCTGAGTTTTTCACTTTTTTTCCCCCATGAGGATTGCCTTGGCTGCTTTTTAGTAAAATAGTAGTATATAGTACAGAGTATTGGAAGAAGTGGAGCTGAAATAGGCAATGGGCAGGGGATTTTACAGTCTGAAGAAACAAACTGTAAAACTTTGGAGGTTGCTTGCCTGAATAATTGCACAGCTTTTGAAACAAAACTTGAAATGGAGCTACCAGTTAAAGTGTTGATCCTGTG
This sequence comes from Ramphastos sulfuratus, assembly GCA_013399055.1. Classification (NCBI taxonomy): domain Eukaryota; kingdom Metazoa; phylum Chordata; class Aves; order Piciformes; family Ramphastidae; genus Ramphastos; species Ramphastos sulfuratus. Next base: position 425,695 of record WBNM01033628.1, on the reverse strand, counting down.
TGTCAGATACTGCCATCACACATACGCTGAGCTCCAACTCCTACTGCCTTCCACATGCTATACTTTGTTAGACAGCTTGTTAGGTTTTCCTGGTTGATGACTTCTTTGACATATATTCATAGAATCATGGAACGGCTTAGGCTAAGAAGAAACCTTAGAGATCATCTAAACCAACCTCCCTGCCATGGGCAGGGATGCCTCTCAACTAATCCAAGGTATTCAAGGCCACATCCAACCTGGCCTTGAACATCTCCAGGCATCCACAACCTCTCTGGACAATCCATTCCCAGCGTCTTGCCACCCTCATAGTGAAGAATTTCTTCCAAAGATCCAATCTAAACCTATTCTCCTTCAATTTAAATCCATTTTCTCTTGTCCTATCGGTGGACACTCTTGTAAAAAGTCCCTCTTGTTTTTATTGTAAAGAGCAATATTAGCAGCATTGTACAAACACCCCGAGGCAGCCATCTTCGGCGTTTTCTTTGCATTTGGAAGTGAGCGATGCTGCTCCTAGCAAAATGGCAGAGTTGAGTTTAGAATTGCCGTGGGAAAAGGACAGGGATGCGCCAGAAGGTGGCAGCCTTGCTCGTCGCTTCTCAAACACCGGCAGGGTGGATCCATCCCCTCGGTAGCTCAGCTTGGTTGGTCAGTCCTAAATTGCTTTCCTGTTGAAACTGGCAGCTAAGCCCACCTTTTCTTTAAGAGGACATTTCATTATTTTGCAGGACAGTTAAGATCTTAACACTTTTAAGTGTTACATATTATGCTCTGTATTAATCAGCCTAATTTTGAGAGAAGCGTCAATAAATAGCATGTAAACTTCAAAGTACAATTTCCAGTGGTTATTTTTGATCTCTGGCCACTCCCTTACACAGATCAGAATCACACTTACAATACAACACACTTAATCATGGGATTCCAAAATCTTCATAGATCACATAATGTGCAGGTTGAATAGAGAGCAGTTACCAGTGCTGTGAGCCTTTATTACGTCTAAAGAGACTATGAAATGAGAAAAAATAATCACCTTTTTGCACATTGGGAGTACAGAAACAGGAAGTGCAAGACATTCTGAAGTAAGAACTTGAATGCTTTTTGTGGATGTTATTTATTTTTTAAAAGCATGCTAATATTTATGCCTAAAAGGGGCCAGAGAAGTGACTGCTTTGAAATATGTCCACATGTAATGGAACTCGGTTTTGTATTAAAGGAATCTGTCACTTAAAGAAATTCAGCACTTAAAATAGCTTCAGAAGAGATACTTTACATAAATATATGAAACCATGATATTTCAAGACCTTTTCTGAACTACAAACAGCCCTTGATATAAATGAGATACAGATCCAGAAGATGAAATGTCTTAAAATGTAAATTTTGGCAACTGCCATGGCTACCATTGGTTATAATCCTTGAACTCTGCTAGGTTAGTTTGGTAATTGGTGACTTTCAGCAGAGGAAGCATGTATAAAGACAAGAATTCTTGGTCTTTATCTCCTTTTCTTGTTTTGTTTTTGAAACCCTGGCTAAAAATATGTTTTAAATGTCTCTCTAACAAAAATGAAGAAGAAAGTTTCTTGGATTCTTAGAATAGAAGTAGCTAAATTAAAAGAGCTGTTGTCATTGCTCTGGATGAGCTTTTTCTAGTGACAATACAACATTAGTATAACACAAGTAGGTAATGGGAAACAATTAATATTCTAATGAGCTTATAGCCAGCTACTATAATGTTGGGTTTCCTTTTCATTAAGTGCTCTAACTAAATCTGTTTTCTAAGCTTCATTTAAAGGAGAAAAAACGTTTTGAAAAAGCTAATAGGGATGATGTTCCTGATCTAAACGTGGATGAATTTGTTGCTTTTGAACATCCTGAAGAAGCGGAGTATATGACGGTAAGCTTTAGGAGCCTGTCTGTATCAACCTGTATATGGAGATCCAAGATCTTTGTAATGCATGTGCTTAGCCCCAGCCCTTCAGGAAATCTGCTTTTGACCAGTCTGTGTATTGCTTTTACAGACAGATAATGTGTTGTGGACCCAGTGCTGGAGGTCAGGAGCTGGAGCAGTAGTTCAGTGCTTTTCTTTGAAATTGTTTCAAGAACTGGTGTTGCACAGACTTCTGGGACTGTACTGACATAGTTATCTCTAAACTCTTTTAGGTTGGAAATACATTAGTGAGATTTTAGCTTCAGGGAGTTTTGTGCCTAGCTCAGAGTGCAGTTCTGTTTAGGGGACATGCAGGAGAGATCCCTGCATAGGAAAAGGTCAAGTGCCAGTTACTCTCACTTTGCTTACAGAGACACTACAGTCACTTTTCCTGCTGGGGAAAAAAGGCATTCAAGCCCATCTGAAGCTTTAATATTGACTATACAATAATCAGAGCTTGGAGGATTATTATTTCAGCTAGGAGCACTTTGGTTTCAGTCATCTGTTTCATCACCGCTGTGACCACTGGTGTCATCCCAGCTCAGCACTGACAGTTGGCCACAGTTAAAAGTATATTGATGCCTTTCTGCAGCAGAGCCTTCACTTGGGGCTCTCTGGTGCTGCTGAGCCAGCTGCCAGGAGTAGTGCCATGCACACAGAGCCTCTGTTTGGGTGGATATAGCTGCTTGGGCAAACAAGAAAAGGCAAAACTACCAAACAGGCTCGCTGGCTTCACTGGGAAGCACAGGACCAAAAGACCAGTGTTGCAAAAATGCAGTTTGGTGAATACATCACATGCAAAACCAAGTGAAATGGGATGAGACATGTTTCTACAAAACCATGTTTCTCAGCTTCTTTTGCATTGAGTTGAAGGATTTCAACTCTGTGTACACCTTTCAGATTCGATTTTCTGACCTTCAAAACTCTTAGGAACAGACCTGGTTTGTTGCACAGGAACCAATTGTTGCACTAGTCTGTATAAAGCAGAAAAGCAGATTTGAAATGAAGGATTCCTTTAAAGAATACCCTATTGCTGTAAAGCAATTTATTGCTCTTTCTCTTGATTACAAGCTGATAATTTTTCACGAATTGATTTATTCTTTTTTTCATGTATGCAAAAGGACTTTGTCATTCAGGAGGCTTTAGAAGAACATGATAAAGATGGAGATGGATTTGTTAGCCTGGATGAATTCCTTGGTGATTACAGAAGAGACCCAAGTAAGGAGAAAAGAGGGATGTGGTGGGATGAAAGAAAGAAAAGCTTTGAAATTCAGTGAATTGTATGCACCTTTGTTTGCAGCTCTTAACATCTCAGTAGCATTATCCTATCTTTTGCAATAATTCAGTAACCTGGTAAAGAACATAGTAGGTTGGTCTGCCCTGTATGCATTTGGCAGTAGTTTGTGTATAGCCCATTCCACTGTTCCTTTGCAAGGTACTTCTTGTTTAATTCTTAAAGACTGAAGCATACTGCTCATCACTCCTCACGCAGCCGAAACAAGATGGAGTTTTGCTAACTGAACACACCCATGAAACCAGCCAGCGTCAGTGTAAGGTTAAACTTCACTGGGCTTTCTCAGCTTAAAGCAGAGCTGTCAGCCTTGCTTTAAAAGGATTGAAGCTGTGTGTGTTTTGTAAGAGAGGTGGAGGGGAAGTGTTAGGAGTCCATCCAGTGCACCGGATGTCAAAAGCTTTCTGTTTGTTTTTTTTTTTTTTTCCACTTTTGCCCTTCCTTAAATGTGACCTATTCCTTCTTCAACAAGAAAAAAGACAGTGTTTATCAATACTTTTCTCTAGCTATGCTGCTAACAGATAAATATTTTATGCACTGTATTTGTTGTGCTACAAGGTAGGGCAAATAACTCCTCCAGTTCCAAAAAGAGCAGTAGCTTGAGGCGTGTGGAAAACCTGCATGGTCCTAAGGAGTGCTAATTCTTAGGTGTGGAGTAGCATCCTAGCTGGGGAAAATGCTTAAGCCACCAGAGGATATGGAGAAATAGGGGAACAGACAGTTTTTCTTCACTTGGATCAAACCACATGGAATTTTGCCATTTATAACCATTCTTGTTTGCCAGAGCCAGTAAAAACAATAGATTTCTGATGCAACTACAGGGTTCTTTATCTTTTTCTTGCTCTGGTTTTTCAAACCAGTCTGTCCAAAGTTGTTGCAAAGGAGTGAAATTGTTGCTAGGGTCTTTGCAGTAATAGAGAAGATAACAGCTTTGTCATTAACTTCTTAGCAAGAATTCAGAACCAGCAGCACACTTTGAAATGACTAAGAAACTACGTGGTGGGTTTGGTTTCATAATTGTCTTGTGGTTTGGGCAGCACTATGAATTGTGACATTAAGGGATCATCTGTTTGCAAAACTAGATGTTAGAAAGGAAGGAAAGAGACTTCGCTCTTTTTATTCTAATTATTTTAAAGCTGTTACTTAACTGCTTGTGATGCCAACCACTTTTGACTTTCACAAGGTTTAGGAAGTCTTAACATGTGTTCACGCTTGTCTGGAATGTGTAGCAGTTTGATGAATTGCTTCTAAATGTCTTGGAAGAGTTAGAGACAAGTTTTAAGATTGCTGGCCAGGTGGCAGGATGAAATACCAGTGCATAGGGTAAGTGTAGAACAAGTAAACAAATAAATAACATCAGTAAATGAAATTGCTTTGGGTGTAGTCCAGGTATTTTAGAAAAAAAAACAATAATTGGACAATAATTGGAAAGCCTGGAGTGTTATTCTGACTCTTGAGCCTGCAGTAATCAAGAGCTTTGCCTCCTCTGGTACCTGTCACAGGTGAACCTCCCTTGATGTTAAAGCAGGGGAAAGGACAGCAGAATCTTAATAAAAACTTTGTATGGCCTTATCAGTTTATGGTCCTTACACTGCCAAACAGGGTTTACCAACTTTTTGGGACACTTGTTGATCTAAAGCTTTTCCCTGCCCTCCTCTGTCCCTTAAGTACCGAGATGACCAGTGTTGGAGGCCTGCAGTACCGCTCATGTTGCAGTCATGCGACAGTCTCAACCTGGTATCTAACACCATGATTGCTCTATGTTAATGAGGGAGTAATCTCAGTCAAGGTAAACACTGCAAATGGAAGGTATTTATGTCACCCACTGAATTTTCCTACTGGTATGTCAGCTGTCCCAACAAGTGAGGAAACCGTGTACTTGGCAGCACATTTAATATCAAGTGTGCTTTCTCCGCTATCAGTTTGGGTAATTGTGGAGACACTAAAATAACCAGTTCAGCTGATGGCAAACCTTGAGTTTAATGCCCACTTAGTTCAGATGGACTCTTACAGTAAACCTTGAGTTTAATGCCCACTTAGTTCAGATGTATGCTTACAGTAAACCTTGAGTTTAATGCTCACTTAGTTCAGATGTATGCTTACAGTCTTGATACCAACTTAGCTTTAAATTCTGGTTTATTGCAGGCAAGTGTTCTTTTTTTCAGATGTAGACAGATGCATTTATTTAATCTATTTGGACAGCTGTGAAAACCTTGTCTTTGTTCAGTGAATCCACTTTTATCTTCTGTTTTATGAGATTAAGAGAGTTTGCTTAGAAGAAAGGGTGAGAACACCTGCTTTAAGGTAAAGAGTGGCTTTAAACTTGACATACGTGTCTTACTAGCTGCAAGGGAAGACCCAGAATGGATACTCGTTGAGAAGGATCGGTTTGTGAATGACTATGACAAGGATAACGATGGGAAACTGGACCCTCAAGAGCTGCTCTCTTGGATAGTCCCTAATAACCAGGGTATTGCACAAGAAGAGGTATGTGTTCTGACTGCTCTTTAGGTTTTAATTTCTGCAGTGGAAGACAGCACACCAGAATGGTAGTTGCATTCAGATGTATCATCTCTTAGTAACTGAAAAAGGCTGCCCAGCAGATTGCTGCATATGTTTTTAACCTTTTCTCAGCTTGACAGAATGCAGCTCTCTGAACTGTGGGAGGCAAATTTGAAGTTCCCGTTAATTGTATAAATATCTGTAAGTTAACAAAGTGCTTTTCTACACATTTAAGTAGCTTACCTGGCTTGAGCGAAGGATACAGTATTTGAAACAGGATTTTTTGGTTTTGGTAAGCAAATCTGAAGAGATAACACTACTGAAAGAAGCTGTTATATCGTGACAGCGTATTTCCAAAAGCAGAAATGGATGGCGAGTCTTCTGCTCTAATCACTGTACTTGGTGGAAGTGAAACAAGAAAATGGAACTATTCTGTGATCCAAGATGCCATAATGCAAACTTTGATCATTCTAATTAGAAGGGTTTAATCAGGGGAAGAATGCCATAGTGGGTTTAAGTGGATTCTTGTTTTAGCTGTCTTTATTTTTCTGAAGCACTGAGTGTTCTAGAACAGCCTGTTGGAGTAAGCAGGCTTTGCAGTCACTGACCACAGGAGAGAGCATTTCTGCCTTTCTGCTAGTACCTTTGTATCTTTTTGTCTCTTTCCTTTGCACTGGAGGCTGTTGGTGTTCACAGTGGTAAGAAGAACAGGGCTCCCCATACTTCTGGAATTCCTGGTCCAGCACAGGACATGGGCTGTGCTGTTTTGACTCAGAGCACCTCCATGTGCTGAGGTTCCACCTGTTCCTATTACATCTCTGTCAGTGAAAAAAAACCAAGGTGACCAGCACACAGCCCTGGGTGCTCGTGTGTTACACCTTGGAGAAAGCTATGCTGTTAAATTGCCCTCATAGTATTTTGGTAGATGTGGATCCCTCAGCCTTTGTTCAGGCTTTTTATAACATCTCTTGAGAATGGTGCCTTCTTGTTTCATAGAAACACTACTGTTCTAACTGACTCTGTGGCGTTGTGGTGGCTTGCTTGGCTGGGTCTTTTTTTTTTCTCACAGTTCTTCACTATTCTTAGCTTAGAGTATGGCCATGTTGTAGTAATAGCTCAGTTCTGCAAGAAAACAAATGAAAACTCTGATTCTCTAATGTGCTGGGGTTTTTTATTCAGTTAATGTAAGGGCTCAGCAAAATCATCAATCTTGGAGAGATTGATTTAAGTCGTAAACTGCAGTTTGAAAGCTGAATACAGCAGTTTCATTTTGGCATTGCAAAATGACTTCAGAAGGCTTGCAGCTAAATAACATTAAAATAGAAAAATAACTATACAGCCCATTTCCAGGAATTGAACGTGTTTACCAAGATGTTTGTCTTAATAATCTTCTAGCTTTTGCCATGCAAAGTGCTTTTAAAATTTGTTTGGCTGATGATAGTCCCTGGTTTGTTTCTTTTCTTCCACCCTTTTTGGTAATATAGTCAGTTAAAAGTAAGTAAAGCTCCATTTTCAAAACAAGTCACTAAGCAGTTACACTGAGCCAAACCAATCAGAAAAAGTAGGAACAGAAGGATTTTCTAAATCATGGAAGACGTTTAGCAAATAAAAACAAACCCATGCAATACTAGGACTCCTCAATTTCTCAGAAATAATAGGTGCAATAGAGCTGCTGTACTAGCTTGTTAGCTTTGAGCTATGTCATACTTATGGATGAGCTACCACTAAGATATTTGGCAATAGGTTTTTTGTTCTCCTGCTGAATTTCTGCCTTTTATAATCTAGAAACAATCTGAGAATTGTTTTAACTTGCAGTTTCAGCCATTGTCACAATTCAACAAAGTTTATTCAGAAGAGCAAGCTCCTCCTTTGGGAAATAAGGGAAAACAGGATTGCTACCTGCACAGTTGAAGTTCAGATGCTTAGATAGCTGGAGATAAAAAACCTCTTTCCACAGTGGACATCGCATACTTTCCAATTGCATTTTAATCATGAATTATAACCAGTTCAGTACTACCAGTTACACATAGATACAGAATATTCAGCAGGAAATCTCTATCCCTGCTCTCTTTTTGTTTTTGTTTTTGTTTTTTTTTCCCTAACTTCCATGTACAGTGGAAACCAAGTCTCCAAAGGTTCAGGAAATAAAAAAATGGCTTAGCACAGTATGCAGCTAGAGCTGAAAGCAAGAGTGCCTGCAGCTTGATTTGAGAGCTGTGAATGATGATTCCCCTGGTCAGACACAAAATAGATAGGTGACTGAGAGGTAAGGGGTGCTTACTTCTGAAAGGGGGTGCTCAACTTCAACACTGTATTGGCTCAAATGCTCTTTGAGGTCCCACACAGTGAGAACTTGCTGTTCCCCTGAGTAGCTGAATGTCCTGAGCCCTCTGAAAACACAGCATCTCCAGCTGCCTTGCTGAGCTCACACTTTCTGGAGATCATGCACTGAAGACATGCCCTCACCCATGGATTTCAAAGACTGTGGCTGCTTCCAAGAATCTGATTCATCTTGGCTGGTTTAATCCTGTCTTCTGCCTTCCAAGTTAAGCTGTGACATTGATTTGTTGCTTTAGAATTGATAGTGAGGGCAGAGATGTGATACTATGATTTTGCTACCAAATGAAAGAGGCAAAAGGAAACAAACCGAGGCAAGAAAGGAGCTGTTCTGAATGTAAAGTCTTGTCTGGCTTCTGACAAATAATGATGGTAGGAGTTTGACAAAGCCCTTCCAACAGCATTGTTTATTAGTCCTCCTATCTATTCACTGTGCACATGGTGTTCCATTTATTTTACAGGCTCTTCACCTTATTGAAGAAATGGATTCAAATGATGATAAAAAGCTTTCTGAAGCAGAAATTCTTAAGAACCAAGATTTGTTTCTTAACAGTGAAGCAACGGATTATGGTAGGCAGCTTCATGACGAACGTTTCTACCATGAAGAGCTCTAGATTATTTATTTTGTAATCTGTTTTTCTTCTCTTCCTCTCATTTGGAGCTTTTGTTAAAAGTACCCATCAGCTATGTTGCGAGTTTTATGCCGTAATTACAGTGAACTAATGTTTGTGTAAATAATTTGCATTCAAAATTTAATTGCCTTCCTGCAGACTTCCTTAGGCCTCTTCTAGCCTTCAAAATTAATCTTAAATACTTGCAAAATTACAGAGTATTGGGAAATAAATTACTCCAGGGGTAGCAGTGTATTGTGAAGTTTTCTCCTGTATTTGAAGAAAAAGGAGAATCTAAATGGTTCTGAAAGAATGCAAAACACAGTAACTGAGAGATGCTATTTTTTTCTAATGGGGGGGGGGTGTTTAGAGTCAGCATTAACTGTTTTACTTAGTACATTTGGAGAAACACTTAGATTAATGCCTCAATTGTTTAAGAGGTTTCTACTTAATTTTAACTGGTTTCTATACTGTCTTCTATTGTATCATAAAACTTGCTATTTTTATATCCATAGACAAGAAATGTTTTTAATGTACGATGCTACGGCGCTAGCAATACAATGGGATTTTACTGTGTTAAGACCCTCTTTGTTTGTTGGATTAAAACTTAAAATATTCTGTCTTCCTGTGTTTTGTCCATTGGTTACTTACTGTGGGGCAGCCATAGCAGTTCCCTGATGTATGAATGATGTGCACAAAGTATCACAGTATCACAGTTATGCAGTGCCCAATGGCAAGGTTCTTTGCTTTTATAAACTAAAGGCACCTCATCTCACCTAGATGCTAAAGAGGGGTCAAAAATGCAATGTGTGCATTTAGTGTTTTCTGGACCAGTTTGTGGCAGCCATTGTGTTTTGGTTGGGGTTTTTTTTTCTCCATTTGCAATATATGGAAGTGTAAAGTATCAGGGCAGCACATAATATTTGTAATAATAACCTCTAAAAGTTAACTTTGTTTGAAAGCCCCACAATTACCATCCATAAAAGCAAGTGCTGTCCCATTATGTCACTAGCTGAAACAGTCTGAAAGGTTAATGGCACAACAGATTCGATTTGGGAAAGTACATATATTTGCTTTTTGTCTCCTAGAAAGTCACAAAAATTAGCTGAGTATTCTAAACAGAGACAAAGCCTGCCAGGACAGATTGTGTAGAGTGCATTAGGGGTTTTTTTAATTTCTAGTAACTAACTCCTACAATGCTCTTGCAGAGTTTTTCTTGACTAATGGTTTCTTCTCAAGTCTCTTTTTATTGAGTAAGAAGCAACTTGCACTGCCTTGTTTGTTTTTTTTTTTCAGTATACAATTTCTTAATTAGAACAAACAGGAAATTCCTTTCACAGAATCATAGAAACATTCCATGTGGGAAAGACCCCCAAGATCACCAAGTCCAACCAATATCCCTACTCTACAAAATTCACCCCTAAACCATATCCCCAAGCACCACATCCAAACGACTTTTAAACACATCCAGGGTTGGTGACTCCACCACCTCCCTGGGCAGCTTATTCCAATACCTGACCACTCTTTCTGTGAAAAAATGTTTCCTAATGTCCAGTCTAAACCTACCCAGTCACAGCTTGAGGCCACTCCCTCTTGTTCTATCACTGTTTACCTGTGAGAAGAGAGGAGCAGCAGCCTCTCTACAACCACCTTTGAAGGTAGCTGTTGAAGTATCACCAGTTTTGATTCAGAATTAAACTACAAATACTTTTACTGTACTTTTTAAATATAACATAGTGATGGAAATTCAAAATACTTTCTCAGAATTCCTGGTTGAGTTCTTTCCTACTATTTCCTGGGACTGTGAATACAGCTATTGCCATGTTGGTGATGGGATGCAATGTAAAAGTAAATAGTCTCATTAAATCTGGTGTGTCCAGGAATGGTAAAACAGTTATTGTCATCTTTGCCAGTTTGAAATACAGCCTAAGTTGCCCATTTGTTACTATTCTTGATGGTATTTTTAAAGAAGTCTCAATGACAGATTCAGCTGCATACTCACTATTAAAAATGTCATCAACCTGAAAGTTCAACTTCCAGAACAAGGAGAAAAAAAAAGGATCCTTCTGGAAGGATGCCCTTGTCCTTTGCTCTTTGACTTGGCTCCAAGTCATTTGCTGGATTGCAATGATTTGCATAAAGCAAGAAGAAGAAGATGAACAAGACTAGTAAAATACCAAACAGCTCAGCACTTACACAGTCCATGTCTCAGAGTCTGCCAAACATCCAATTTATTGCTTTTTTTTTAATATTTCTGTAAGCAAATTGTGTTAGGTACTATTAGATCTTGGCTCACTAAGACAGAAATAGAACTACAGATTTTTGTCACTCTCTGCAGCTCTTAATGCAATTTTATGGGCAGAGAAAAGTAGTACTTCAAAAGGAAACAACATCATTGTTAATGTGACTGAAATGTGGGTTTGGAGAAGCGCTACGCTCGTTCCTTTAATAGCATTGCGTTCTGGTGAGTGTTTCTCTAATTCCTACAGTAAATTAACACAGACTTCTTCAGAGTCCTGATAATGTTTTTGAAATTAGGCTTCTTTCACTTTAGAAGCCTAAATGCACTTTCACAATCAGAAAGATTTGTGGCTTTTGGTAGCTGCATCTAGCGTTTAGGTCACCCAAATTGGCAATCCACCCCCTAACAGTCAGTGATGCCTCTCCGAGTAGTGTGAGAGTAGCACCACTACATTCCAGGTTATGCACTGACACAGTCCCTTATGTAGCATTTTTTAATTGACACTGGGAAAAAGTGCAGTGAAGCAGAGTGTCTCAGAACTTCTCTGTTTCTCTGTAGATGGAAATTAAACAGAAACTTTAATTGTAATGAGAGCAGAGATTTAATGTCAGAGCAGATATTTTCATTGCTCTATTGTGGCATAATTTATTCAATCTATTTATAGAAGAAGTGACTGGTACAGAATATGGAATTACCAGAGCCTGCCAAAGTCACACACAAAGTAACCTGGGTTAGCTTGTTCTTGAGGTTTCCTATTGGTCCTCTTCTGTGCAGAAAATTTGGAGCTGTTCTATTAGATGAAGGCTGAGAGCAGTGTCTGGTAGCTCCTTCACCTCTGCCAGCCTTTACAGAAGGTCTTCCACAACATCCAAACTTCAGCTATAACCACATGTACTCAACCATGAAGACATCCTGAGACAAAGGGCTGTGTCTCGTGCTCGTGTAAAACCCATGCTTTGCTTGCAAAGAGCATCCAACTACACATAAATATCCTACAGATCAAACACACCTCGTAGAGGCATACTGAAGACTCATGTTCTTCCTTAGGCACTGCTATGCTTCCTCCAGCAGCACACGGAGCAGAGACTGACTGCTGTGATAGCCAAGAAGGCAGTTTGAAACGCTGAGGGACTGTTTGTGCCTGGTTTCTCAGGGACAACACTTTGGCAGTCTCTGTGTTCCTGTCCCTCTCACTGCTCTTGGAACTTTGGCAAGAAAATGTAAAAAGACTCAGTCTCAAACCTCGCCACACAAACAAAACCAGGCTGTAGGAATGTTTTAGAAAGCAAGAGCAGACTCAGCTAATGCTACATCTCAGAACTGAGACTTTCAATTGCACAGCTTCTACCTGTGGAACTTTCAGGAGCACAGCTCAGGTTATGGTGTCTGCTGGCACAGCTCAAAAGAGCCAGTCCAAAAAATACCTCAAAAGGTCAAACTCAGAATTGGAACCTTACTTTGACATACAGGAGAAATGAAAAGACAGATAGTGAAGTGTCACATTATCAATACACTGTAGTTTGTGGTGAAGAGACATCCTACTAAAGTACTGAAGGTGTCTGTCCTGTTACATCCCATCTCAGTTTATGAGCAGCACACACACAATATTCTCAATTCCAGTATTAGCTCGTTTTGGCTTTAAAATAAACCCCAAAACACTAAAACCCACTCAGGTTTCTAAAAGAGACTGAGTGACCTTGTTGGCAAGGTAAACCTGATTCTTCCCCTCATAGTTATCCCTAATTCAGGGGCAGCCCCCAGCTCTGTGGGGATATATCAGGATGATTATTTGGATGATGTCTGAAAGAGACTTCCAGAGGAACACATATTAGATAAACTCAATGAAGAAAAAAAAAAAATCTCTGCTTGTTCCAAACTCCTTCTGTTTGTAAAACCAAGGATTTAGCAAAATTTGATTTCTAAACAAACACTGCATGTAGGAATGTCAGGTGAACAGGGCAAGGGAGAAAAATATGACAGTAAGTAGATGAAGTATCAAATTTATGTAGCTTAGGTTTGCAAAGTTTTCCAGAACATGAAGCAATCCATACATTCATTATCTATAAAAACACATCCTACCAAAGGCACAGCTCATGTCAAGGGAAGGGGATGGGTGACAGAACAAGCAAAGATGCACTGCTGATGGAAACAAGCCAGACTTCTTGGAGGTGCACAATGAAGTAACAGGAGGCAATGATCCCAAGTTGCAGCAAGGGAACTTCTGACCAGAATATAATTTCACAGTAGTGGTAGCTGGTCAGTGAAATTGGTTCAGTGAGGTAGCAGAAGAATTTTCACCCTGGAGACAGTCACGGCTCAAAAAAGGGTCCTGAGCAACATGAAGTCAGACTCTCTTGGAGCAGAGACTGAAGCAGACACCTGCCTTGCATAGACCCAGGGGTGCAAATAACACTGTTTAAAGTGATCCTAGCTAAACCATTTGGCATGGGGGGAGGTGTGTTATTTTTTCTATGCACTGTAAGTTATTTGGAGGATGCAGCATTTCCAGCTACAAGCTATTCTTTCCTCCTCTCTCTTAAAAAAAACAAAACCAAAAACAAACCAAAACACCAAAAAACCCCAACCAACCAACCAAAAAACAAACAAACAAAAAACCCCACAAAACAAAGCTTGCCAGAAGTAACAAGAAAAAACTCAGAAGGTGAACTCTGATCTCAGTGTTGGGTTGAAGGTAGAAGTTGTTGTAAGATACATTAGATATAGAAATACACCTCTATACACAAAGAGGGTAGCTCCTGCTCTGGAGCACTGTGTGACCACACAAGAACAGTCACTTTAAAGCGTAATTCCACAAGAATTTGGTCCTTGAAGCAGAATCCTTTGTGCCGCAAAAATGCTGCTCTGGTGGATGTGCACCAAGGTCTCTGAATGAAGATACTCGTTGAATGGAAATACTTGTTTGTGAAGAAGGTTATCCTACCAGTCCTGCTGATATACCAAAGCAAAAGAAAAAAGAGTCTGAAAGGAATTCACTATAAATAAAGGAAAAGCTGAATTGTTTTAGGAGAGCCAGCAATAAACCTTTCTTTTGGTAGTAGCAGCAGTAGAAAGCCAAGGTTGAGCAGTGAGACAATCATTTTTCTGGCAGAAGTGTGATCAGTATTTCTGGCATTACAGGTTTGCAAAAAGCCCAAATGCTTTTACCAGTTCCTTGTTCCTCTTTCTACCGTTGAGGCAGGAGTGTGTGAGGATGTGTTTGCTCAAACAGGTAGAGGATTCCTCTGCTGACTGAGTTTGTCCAGAAGGTGTAAGTCACATTTTGCCTACAAATAAACTACACTTTACTGTTTCAGGCTGTTTACGATAATAAGCAGGCACTAATTTATCAAGAAAAGATTGGCTTTTACATATGGTTTTGGAAGATCTTTCAGGTGTTCACTGTTAACTTGCTATAGTTGTGCACATCTACTCAGGAAAATAAAAGAATAGGTGATGTCTCTGAACAAGCAAATATGCAGAATATTTGCTACAATACACTGAAGGAATCTAAACTCCTGCCTCCCGTGATGATAACAGCTCACTGTAATATCAGAGACATTTTGTGCAGAGGCAGAGCTGCTGGAGATGGTATATTTTGGACAAAGGTCCAATGGCTTGAGATGGGCTAAAAATGCCCTGATTTCTCACAAACCACAGCAGTGTCACTGCAGCATGAACAGCAGTTGCCTGTGCACATATCCCCTGTAGTGGCAGTCAGGTAGGAAGGTATTTTGGCAAAGCATATCCTAAACCTGTCTAACGCTTCTGTGATCTTGAAGGCTGCTTTCCTTTCCAGAACTACAGTATTCAGAAGTGGAAACCTCTTCAGCCCTGCAGGCATTGCCCACGTGGCTAATGAATACTCAGTCCTCACAAATGAATAGTTATTTCCTTGGCATTAACAAGCTGGAGAAAGGCAGCATCATGGTAAAACACACAAGAGATGACAGAACCCCACATCTCTTCATTTTCTCTTTCACAGAGTGGTTACATGTCTCTCCGAAGAGACACTGTTGGTGTTAATCAAGCCTCCTGTGACATTGCACTTGCCCACAATTTCATATTCATGTTCTTAATTATATCTGACTATGATGGTCTTTCCCTGGGATAAAACACTGGGGACTGGGTCCACCCTTCAGTGAACACCTCTCCTGGAAACCACTACAACATGCTAGATCCTGGTAAGAACGCAGCCTCTGCAATTCACTATAAAGTCATAGAATGGTTTGGATTGGAAGGGTCTTTAAAGGTCATCTAGGTCCAACACTCCTGCCATGGCCAGAGACACCTCCAATTAGACTAGAATGCTCAAGGCCCCATCCAACCTGGCTTTGAACACTTCCAGGCTTGGACCCTCCACACATTCTCTATGCAACCTGTTCCAGTGTCTCACCACCCTCATGGGGAAGAATTTCTTCTGACTGTCTAATCTAAATTGAGCTTCTTCCAGTTTGAAGCCATTATCTCTCATCCTGTCACTACGTGCCTCTGCAGAAAGTCCATTTCCAGCTCTCATGCAAATGCTGGAGCCTTTTCTTCCCCAGGCCAAACAATCTCCACTTTCTCAGCCTGTCTTCACAGGAGATGTTCTCCAGCCTTCTGATAATTTTTGAGGGCTCCTCTGGACCTGCTCTAGCATTTTCATGTCCTTCTTGGGTTGTAGGCTCCAGAGCTGGACAAAGTATTCCAGGTGGGGCCAGCTGGGGAGAATCCTCTCGTTCAACCTGCTGGTCACAATTCTGATGCAGCCCAGGATAATCTTTATATTAACTGTCAATTTTACTAAAGCAAAATGCCAGCAGGAGTGTCACACTAAAACTGTGCCTTTGGAAGGATGATCAAATAGTTCCTTCTCAAAGAAGCAAAGGGAGCATGTTCCAGAGCTGATCAGAGCTGGTGTCCTAGGGTCTGGAGATCACTGACGCAGCTCTCATCCAGCAGCCATAGCTGGATGCTCCAAGGCTGCCGTTTCTGTTTCCATAGGAACAGAGACTGGCTCCTCACAGAAGGCAAGGTGATTAAAAAATGTTTAAATTTGCATGATTGTGGATAATTTGAAAGCCCCTAACATTTCAGGCATGGAAATTTGGAAAGCCACTTGTGTGGAACAGAAAGGGCAGGCACAGCTGGCCAACTAAAGCACTGCTCTCTTTTAGCCGTGGATTTCCTCTGGATGTGTTTTGTTGCTGGTGGCTCTTGGCTTTAGGTCTCAGTAAGACACCAGTGGCTGGACTGGGTGAATTTCGAATGCCACTGTCTTACAGCAATCATTAGGAAGCCATGGCTCTTAGATGTGATTGCTATACAGGCTTTGAAGGACTGCAGAAGAGCCTTCTGTTTTCCTTTTTCATTTCACATGCAACGACTCCAAAGGACCATTAATATACCTGAAGAGTTTGGGAGAATGCAACTACCTTCATGCCTGAATTATCTCAGCATTCAGGATCTCTTTATATACTGCCTTAACATTATTCATAGAATCTCTCATCCAGTTTCTCTGCAAACTTAAATGTTTACCACCGACTCCATCAGAATGATAGAATCATACAATAGTTCCAGCTGGAAAAAGCCCCTTAATATCATCAAGTCCAATCATTCTCTGACTCTGCTAAGGCTGGTGCTAAACTATATCCCTCAGCACCACATCTCTGCCTTTTTCAAACACCTCCAAGGATGAAGATTCAACCACCTCCCTGGGCAGCCTGTTCCGGTGTTTGAGAAAATTCAGTCAAGAAGTTTCTTCTAATAGCCAACATAAGCCTCTCCTGGTGCAACTCAAGGCCATTTCTTCTTATCCTGTCACTTTGGACAGGACTTTGGGGAGAAGAGACTCCCCTGCACCTGGCTCCAACCTCCTTTCAGGGAGTTGTGGAGAACTAGAAGGTCTCACCTCAGCCTCCTCCAGACTCAACAACCCCAGTGCCCTCAGCCGTTGCTCAGAAGACCTCTTCTTCTCCATCAGAAACGTTGACTGTGAGGAATGTCTTGCCTGGAGCCCTGCATGAGCCCAACCATGTTTGTTGAGGACATTTTCATATTGTAACTACTGTCAGATTCAAATCCACCACTCAAATCCCTGATAAAAAGCTTTGCTCGGAGCAGTAGTTAATAAAGATTAAATGAAACCTTCATTCTGATGCTCATCAAATTTTGAGAGGCTTTAATAGAAACCTTGAAAAGGAAAAAAGGCAGTCAGACTTTTCATCACTACAGAAGGGATTCAAATAGTACATTCTGATACCAAAAAAAATCATTACCTGAAAAAAAACCCCAACCACCAATACTCTGTCCTAGAGACTGATTTCTGGCCTTATCAAACAGAAAAGCTGGTTTTTAACCTTTCAGAGCAGTGGGGGGGAAGGAAACTGCAGTGCCTGCTTCCACCTTGTTGTTGACACTTCTGAATTTCTGAGTGGAGCTGTATGCCAAGACTAGAAGAAAAGCCTCATTAAAAAGGTGAGAAAGGGGAGGTGAAAGGCCCTGCAGGTGTTCAAATCATCTAATACGTTGATAACCAACCAAAATGGCTGATGACTTATCATTGCTACCCTAATCCCACTCTGTGATGCCAATAGTCTACCCACCTTGCCCCCTGAAACCACTTCTGTTTGGCAAGGACACATGTCTGTGGGTCTGCTGCAGAGGAAAACGTCATGAAGTTCAAGGTGGTTTCAGCAGGTGGCATTACAGCAGTTGGCATAGCAAGGATCCTTTCCCTCTGCCCCACAGAGCTCCCTTCCAGGCTCAGCATTTCCAGGCATCATACAACTTGGGTTACTCACACCAAAACACTAACCTAGTCACGAGACACTGGACACTGCACTGTCCCCGTGTAGAGGAGGGACATCCTCCTCTAGAAGATCACAGTATCACAGTATAAGCAAGGTTGGAAGAGACCTCAAAGATCATCAAGTTCAACCCATTACCAGAGACCTCAAGACTAGACCATGGCACCAAGTGCCACGTCCAAACGTGCCTCACTTGGAGATTGCTTCTCCAAGTGTAGCATTCACCAGCCGAGTTTTACAAACGGTTCTCAAGACTATCCCAACACACATGTTTGGGAGAGGGACAGAGATGAGTTTGTGGAGCCACCAGGAATGTCTTTGAAGCATGAGTGGTGTGTCTTTGAAGACGGCCAGCTATTTGGAACTGCTATTTCTGGGTGCTTCTTCAAGCTTTGCTAAACAATACAGGCTGACAAGAAGCAATTGCACTCTGCAAACCAGCAGTTGGAGTAAAGTAGCTCAGTATAAATTTAGGAGATGCCCACTGCAAGGTGTTTAGGTACTCTTTGGTGCTTTGCCTTCCAAGAGGAAAGGATAATAATACCA
This sequence comes from Ramphastos sulfuratus, assembly GCA_013399055.1. Taxonomy (NCBI): domain Eukaryota; kingdom Metazoa; phylum Chordata; class Aves; order Piciformes; family Ramphastidae; genus Ramphastos; species Ramphastos sulfuratus. The sequence continues at coordinate 407,457 of WBNM01033628.1, read as the reverse complement.
GTTTCCTTGAACCCTGTCATGGCCAGTGCAGCAGGGAGGTACACTGAGGTTCCGCAGAGAGCTCCTCCCCATTTGCAGAGAGAAACTTTTATGCCTTGGCTGAGAGGAGATGCTGCTGCACGCAGAGGAAATCAGCAGCATAGGGTTATGGATTCTATGCCTGACAACCAATGCTGGCTGATGATGCATCACTCACACCTCAGTAGCTGGGAAGCACAACCACCTGGATGAGATTCCATCATCAGTATCTCACTAACCCTGTCCCAGGCCTTCAGCTTCAGCACTGGCATATTTGCCAGGATCATTTGCTATAGGTTTCAGTTTCCTCACCTGCAAAGTTGAGGTAGTTTTCTCCCTCTTTCAAGCCCTGCAGAGCCTGTCTACCCCTGCACACTGGGCATAATCCAGCAACACTGGGACACGTGAGCTCCAAATCCACCAAACAGCTCTGGTTCATCAGAGCCAGGAGATACAGCTCACACCAGCCAATTCCCCATAGCTCATCAAAATACCTGAATTAGGAACACTCTTGGCCTGGGCTCTTCTGCAGCCAAACTCATTCATAGCACAAACCTCCCTGCCCAGACATAGGGTTTAGAGATAGGCAGCTCTGCATCTTCCTAAGGGAGGTGACTGTGCTGCACCAGTGCTGTTGGGTGGGACAGATGCAAACGCAGAGCTCAGCAGGACATTCAGTCAGGTAATTGGCTTTTGGGTTGGAGGCAAAACTCAAAATAATGAGAAAGCAGCATATCATTATCATTCTGGAGGGCCAAGCTGCACTCAATGCATTTTTATGAGCCCCAACAGCAGCAAAGTTATTTGTGTATAAAGCAAGTGGCAAGATGGAAATAGTGAGAGGAAACGAATAGGTTTAGAAAGACTGAGATAAACCATTCTTTAAAAGACTCTTTTTTGGCTTACCAATCAAGTGCCATGACTAATGTCCATGCCTTCAAAATACACTTTTCAGGGAATTTTTCCTTCTGGAAGAAAGCTTCACTCATTCCTCCTCAGCACCCTTTGTGAGTGAATCCTCACATTTCTCCTCTTCCTTTCACGTGATGATATTTTATCCCTGCTGCTCATTTCAATCAAAGCAATTTCACTCCTCTGGCCTTGCAAATTCTCTGTTTTGCTTGCACCTCTTTTTCCCTTTCAAAGTCTCTGCACCTTCCCTTTCTTCTTCAGGCCACCAAGTGGGAAACTTGCCAATTCTCTCAAATACCAGCCACAGATTGCTCATGGAGTGAATACAAATAAGTCTTGTCACCATTTGCTGCACATCTCTGTGCCCTGATGAAGCTCAGTGAAGCTCCCAGTCTTCCTCACCACTAAATAATCAGCCCATGTGGCTGCTACTGCTGTAGGGACAGTAAGAAAAAGGCCACACCCAGGCATCAGCAGCAACGTTAATTAGTTATAACAAGTAAGTCCTGATGTGTTCTTGGTGTGGAAGGACACGTTTTGCATAGGCAACCATGGCTGGAGTTGTTTTGTTTTTTTTTTTTTCCCCTACCCTCTGAAAATGCCAGCGAGGATTTGAGAACATAGGATCCTTAAAATATCCAAAGGAGATGGACAGAGGTAACCTGACTTGCAGGACAGGTGTTCTGAAGAGGGTTCCATGAACGCGTTAGACCTTATGATCAACAATTTGCAGCTGCATCCTGACAGATTGGTTAGCTCATTTAACAAGCTGTCTGAAAGAGGTGATGTCAGGGGTGTGTTGGGTGTACTGTCACTTTGGATGTCTGTGAAGCTTCACATCAGGTCTCAGTACTAATAAAACCTCAGTTCTCTTACCACATTTTTTTCCTAAGTTTGGGTTTTACTTCTAAATTTCACATAACTTGGTTATTCATATAAACATCTACTGAGGGCATGCAAATCAGAAGGTTCCCCATATAGACATACAGGCATTGAGCAGCGTGCAGACACCTGCACACTGTGCAGCATTCTTAATCGAACCAGTCTTGAAAAGCCTTTTCAGTTGCTAAATACAACTTTCAGCTACAATTCCCACGTGCAGATACCTGGGCCTCTGCCAGCCCCAGAAGGTACCGGAGAAATGTGGCACAGACATTTCTTTTGCATCTTTTTCTTTGTAAGACCACAGCATTTGACACTGATTTCCTCCATGGCTTATGTCTTTGTGCTGGTTTCCTTTGCACTTGAAGTGCTCTCTCCAGTCCTGCACTTAATCAAATCATATCACTGAATTTCACATCTTTGTTTTGCCCTCCCTTTATTTTTGGTTTAACTTGCTAGCCATTCACATGCACACATGGCAGGGAGCAGTCTGACATCATTTGACATCTCCTTGCTTCCTCATTTCAATATTAACTGTTTACCAGAAGAGAAACAGGTTTGGGGTTAGGGTGCTGGGAGAGTGCATGTCTCTGTGTGTGAGCAAGAGCTTTTTTCCCCTCAGTCCCTTCTTAGGTCATTACACCGAGCTGCCTGAAACTGCCCAATGCTATTTTTCACCTGCTTGACTTCAGAAGCGACAGGTCTGTGGATGTGCTTCACCTTCTGCTTTGTCTGGGCTGTAGCAGCAAAGCTCAGAGCTGTGGCTGCTGCTCTCATTTGAGAATTGAGTTGTTGAAGGATTCCTGCCCCTCTACAGAGCACTAATAATGACACAGCTGCAGTTCAAAGATGCGTTTTGGGTAAGTGAGCATTTCCTATGTGTTTTCTATATTTGATATCTGTTTAAAAATCTTTACAAACATGGCTGAGTTCTATATATAGTTTAACACTAATTGAATCCTGTTCGATTTTGAATTTAGTTTAGTAAAAAAGCAAATTTGTCTCCAAGTAAAAAGATGCTGTTTGATAGTGCAAGTGTTTGACCAAGGACAGAAGAACATGTTATAAGGAATTAAATCCATCCACACAACACAGCTGTCACCCCCAGTTCCTGTGATAGATCCAGAAACCATTTTTGGAAGGGACACAGGTTGGTCTGTCTCATAGTCCTGTGAGTCTCCTGACCAGGTGAACTGTTACTACTCACAGTTTGGATTCTCTCACATTTGCCTGTAGAGCAAAGCCAGACAGATGTGTGCACAGTGCTGTTGCTCACCCACCTACGGAGTCCATGCCTGGCTTTTAGGTGCACAGGAGTCATACAGCAGCACTGGAGAACTAAGCCCAAAGACTCACAACTGGCTTAAAATCAGTGACCACTAAAGCAAGCAGATACACTCCATTCTTGTGATTTGACTTTTGGTTGAAGTATCTCTTGCTCTCTTGTTTTTAAGCTCTTTCTCTGTAGTTACAAGGTAAGAAGAACCCAGTAATTTCTTGCCTGAGTGTGATCTGAGGTTCTCTGGCAATTATGTCTGGAGTAGGAGTTTTAGGGGCAAAGCAAAACAACTAAACTCTAACGTTGCAAAGTTGGGTAAACAGGATGTTATGTGGTTGCCTCTTGTCTGAGCAATCATTTTTCCAGCATCTGGGACTGACTTGAAAAGGAATACAAAGGCATTCGACTTCTTCCTGCCACTTCCCTCTCGGGGCAAGCAGCACAGAGCCTTCATGGCATATTTGCTCTTTGGGCTTTATGTCCACCCACCCTGCAGGGCAAACCTTGGTATGAAAGCGTTAAGGCAGACACAAGAACACAGAGTAGTGAACCACCTTCCTCCTTGCACTTCCAGGAAGCCTTCCCCACCCCCACTTCAGCATCGGATTTGAACAGTTAAAAAAAAAAATAATTACGATGAGGAAATATCAAAGTTACTTTTGCTGTTAACCCTAACTGTGCCAGACCACACTTACTCAAGATGCTCTGTGCCTCTTCTTTTATACAGCTACTAACTGCATAACCCTGCACATGGGGTAGGACACAACTGCAAGGCTTCAGCTTCTGCATTTCTAGACTGCCTTCCAATGGCTGGAGTTGTTTTGTTAGACATTCTAAAATGTACATTTCTAAAAGGTACATTTGATATATTTACTTTCCAGGGTCTTGGTCTTCAGTGAGAATAAATCAGGTGTACTCCTCAAACCAGAGAAGGGTTAGGGAGATTAATGCCAGTTGACAATCTGGCCAGGCCAGTTCTTTATGGCTCTTCTTCCCTAAACTTCTCTCTTGGGCTTAGTCATGTTAGCATGACTATAATCCTTGCTTAGCTTTGAAACTAACACCTTCCTTCAAGGAAAGCATCTTTGTTTTTAATATTGTTCTGCTGGGAACATTGGTTTGCTGAGCTTGATTAACAGGGCAGAAACACATCCAGTTGCAGGGTGGCAGTTCTAGCTATGCAATAAGAAATCTTTTAAAATGAAAGCTTACAGGATATTGCTCAATGCAGCAAAAGAGTACAGCTTGCCCTCCCAGATGACAAGATCAGCAATTACTTTTGCATTCATAAGGTTGTGTTATGCACATTAGCGAGAGGGAAATGTGTTTGCTTGGTTTGCTTCACTGAGCAATTCTCTGCTTTATTTCATTTGTACCATGAATGGAAACCATCTTTATGACTGAAACCCAAAAAGTACATTTGCACCACATTGGATCACTCAGTAAAGACCCCTGATCTCTGAGACCTACCTAAGGACACTGCTGCACCCCCTCCATTGAAGTCACCCTGATAAAGTACCCCTGGAGCAACAACTCCCTGCTCTTACCATCAGTACACGTTTGGATAGGCAGAAGCTTCTTTAGTACCTGTCGCAATGTAAAATATGTGAAGAAACCCTAAAAGCAGCAGATCTTCCCCAACTAGCAGAGAAAGAGCACCACTCATTCCTCCCCAAGGCTCCTCAGACTTACTCAGAGCAGGGTGCACTGTCCCTATTTGCAGGGAAATGCAAATAATTTCCCATGACAGGTATAAATCTTAATCTCTTCCTCTGCTGAATGCAGCAGTGATAGCACTGTACTAACAGTGTCACACCTGGGCTAGGGTTTTTTGTTTTCTTTGTAGCATGGCCTGGACTAAAACCAGTATAATTTTTAATTACAATTTTTGGTTTCATATCTCCCACACTGTCTGTTACGGTTTAAGGCAGAGCTGCCCAAAGCCTCCACCAAAATGTGCCTCTTGGCAGAAATGTTCTGTCCTCTGATAAAATCGTTTGGGGAACATTAGTGAGATAAAAACACAACTTGGTTTTGGCTATTGCAGGGCAGTTGTTAGTGGATTAATATTCTGCTGGGCTGCTGTACAAGTGTAACAGATGTTACCTGTCTTCTCCAGCATCCTGCTAGAGAGGTAGGTAAATTCCCATGTTAATGGGGAGCACCTCTGTGGTATCAGCCGAGCTTCACGTTCAAGCTTCATAACAAGCTTATGTTAATAGGCAGAGGCCTGAGCGACATTATCTTTTTGTCACACAAACCCCCAGTAACCAAGACAATATTTCCTCTGCTGTCACAAATCATGAGTCTTTTTCTCGTTTGCTTTTCCTTGTAAATACATGTCATTGCTTTTCTCATTTGTTTTTCTCCAGCATGCAGCTTTTTCTGGCCAAGAGGTAGGCAGATAGGTAGGTAGGTAAGGAGGTGCCTACTGGCACCATTTGCTGGATTAGCCTTACCCACCTGGCATGAGGAAGACTTGCAAAGGAAATGTTTGGTTTTGGGGCAGGCTCCAAAATGCCCTCAGTTGAGTATCAGCAAATCTGTTACCTCAGGTAGCTTTGAACCAAACTCAAAGGGCCAAGTCAATTCCAAAAATGTGTCATGGGCTCATAAGGTTCTTAGGATTAACAAAAAAAAAATTGCTTTATCTGTGAAATGCTTGTTCATTCTTAGCTGAGGGATGAGCTCAGGGCTTGGGGATTCTCACAGCTCAGATTTCAGAGCCAGAATGGGCTGGAGATATGGGCCAGCAAATACGATGCAGGCCTTGAACAGGAGATAGCAATATTTTCCCCCTTGCCCTGCACCAGACCTCTCCTTGTCACATTCCTGACTGCAGCACACACAACTCTGGCCAGACACCAGAGTGGTGGGACCCATGGAAGTGTTCAAGGTAAAGAGTCTGTTACAAAAATGCTCCCTCAGTCTTTGTTGTTTTGACTTCAGGCTGAATTCTGCATTGAGTACAATGCAAAGTTGACTTTGCAGGTGAACCTCTCAACTGTTACTGTAGCTCTTTCCCACAATGGTCTCTTATATACTCCAAAAGGGATGTAATTAGTTTCATAAATAATGTACTTTCTAATAAGCCTCTTAACTGTGGCACAAGAGTGCAGAGATGATTATAGAAGTCACAGTAAAACTATTTTCTAGACTACTAGGCAATGTACTAAGGAAATAACTATCAACTGTTTCACCCAAAACAGGAAGTCTTTGTTATACCAGGAGTGACCCTGCTTTCCTGCAGAGGTTAAGTAGCTCTGGAGCAGATCTGTGAGGAGGAAGTGAGACCAGGCAGGTTTGCTAGGAGGGAGTAACCAGGAGCAGCACCAAAGGTACAGCTAAGCTTGGGCAGGGAAGGATGTAGCTGCCAAAACTTTTGCCCTAGCATCTCAGATGTGCAACTTCTTCCCCACTGAGGCTCATTAGAATTGGATTGTGTCAGTTCCATCTGTGCCTAGTGACATGAGGCAAATGGAAATAGTCTCATGGCACACTGGCACGCATACAGGCCAGTGTACATGTGCCATGAGACTATTTCTCTGGTGTTGGTACAGACTGTGTCTCACTGGACACTGGAAAGCCTGACTGGAGACAGGTGTGTGGCCGTAGCCCTGCTGACATCCAGGGCAAGTCAGCACTGGTAGAAGTGTGTGGAAACAGGGAATAAAGGGGGAACCAACTTGGAAAAGGTGAAATGATTGTCTGGCTGATGTCTGTGCTTGTTGTGAGGTCAACTTTATCTCCATGGAAGGGGCTGTTCTACTCTATTTTACGTGTCATTCCTTCCTACTTTCCCCTGGGGGATGTGAGAAGGTATGCTTAGCTCACTGAGGGAAGGAGAAGCACCCGTGAAGGGGGGTGGAATCTCATAACAGTCATTGAAACCACAGGAAAGCACAAGTAGTTGTGCTGTTGATTAGTTGTTGTGGTTATGGAACCACTGGTGCTTCAGAAATCACTTCTGAGCAGAGCACAAGAGCTAGAATGAAGCTAAAAAGGACTCACACTCCCAGCACGGATACATGTCAATAGCAAGGTGAACGCCACTGGCTACTTCCATCTCCCACATTCTTAAAACAGCACCTAGGAGAGTCTGTGAGGAGCCATGTGCAGGATATTTGGGGTGGTTCATTTCCTTGGTGATGAGCTCAAATGGAAGGAGTAGAGCTTTATGATGCAGCTTGTGGTTGTATGTTCAGTTATGACCTGAGCAGGCTGAGCATCTTCTCTGTGAGAAGACTATCTGGGGAAAGTTTAAGCACAGTGAGCTCATCCTGAGGCCCAGAAGGCTTTCCAGACCAGGTAGATGGGAAAGCTCATTTTAGGTCAGTGACTGAAATAATTAGAGAGCTAAGTAATCATATTTTATTTCAATTTTGTGATGACCATGCTGCAACTGGGTACCTCATCTAGGGGCTCTGACTGCCTAAACTGGCTGATTGATGACACTGACAATTTTGTTAGTGTTTTCACGCAGCTATACCTGGTTTGTCTTGATCTCTCCTGCTCTGCAAAAGCTGTTTGGATTTGCTTGGGCTCAGAGAAGTGGAGGGTTGTCATTTAGGGCAGCTTTAACTGTGCCATGTGTATGCATTTGACATATGGAATAGATGAGTCACTGCCTCACTTTGCACCCACACGCACACAGACAGGGCTAATGAAGAGTACCTAAGAGTTAAATGAGCATTTGTTGTGTGCTCTGCTTTGCTAGAGCAGCCCATTGAGGTGCTGTCACAGACCAGCTGAGGTTGGAAGGGGCTGCTGGAGTTTGTCCAGCCAACCCCCTGCTTGTTGCAGGGCCAGCTACAGCAGCTGGCCCAGCAATGGGTTTTGAGTATCTCCAGAGATGGAGACTCCACAACCTCTCCGGCCAAGCTATTGCAGTCTCACCACCCTTGCAGCAAAAATAAAACCAAAAAACCCTCTTATGCTTAAGCAGGACCTCCGATTTGTGCCCACTGCCTCTTGCCCCGTTACTGGGTACCACTGAGAAGTCCTGCCTCTCCCCTCCTCCCTGCCACCATATATTTAGACACACTGAGCCAGCTCTTCAGCAGGCAGAGCAATCCTAGCTCTCAGCCTCTCCTCCCACAACAGATTCTCCAGGGTGAATCTCAGATTCTCCCTGTGAATCTCACTTCAACGTGTATTTTCCTTGCAGGACTGGGTGACTCATGACCCATCCCTTTCCTCCCGCAAGGCTTGCAGGCAGAGTTGCCCCACTTCCCTGTCATCAAAGCCTGCAGTCAGGGGCTGGGCACACTGACCTCCTGCTGCTCTGCAGGCATGGTGGGAGACTCTGAATTTCAACTCAGTTACACTCACTCCATCCTTGTATGGAAGGCAAAATTAGGCTGCTTCATAAACAGATTATTTTGCTGTTGCTATTCTTCCTCTCATTTTACCTCAAAAACACCTTCTTTTTTTTTTTTCTTCAACCCCCAGTTTTGTTTTCATGCCATACTGCAGCAAGGTAGATTCTGTCTGACAGATGGCACAGAAAACACTTGTTTCATCTCCTGTTTAATCTAGGATTTGTAATAAAACTTTTCTCAGCAGCCACAGTTCAATAACAGAGAGAGCTCACACAGAATTCAGGGATTTGAGGCTGGAATGAGGTGAGTGCTGTGGGGCATGGCTCTGCATGGGGAGCACTCAGCATGGCTCAGGTTGTCAAGGTTAAGAAAGAAAATAATATTGAAAATATGCATCTAGATCCCAGCAGCTCTTCAGTTCCTCAAAGCATTGCTCCCTTACTATAAATGGAGCTTAGTACTTCAGAGTGGTAGAAAAAAACATCACTGTGCAAGACTGAGGAATTGAAAAGTTCCATAGTTCTTGGTGCAACTTCATTTTTGCTTGGAATGAAAGGCAGCAATGTCCTCCAGGAGCACCTGAAGGAAAGGAGGCACCTGCCTTGGCTGCACATTTGGTTAGGACTCATGCTTTTGACAAAATTGTTTTTTGTGGGAAAACATAGTTTTACTGGAAGTAAATGAGCTGTTTTGGAAGATAAAGCTGGGTTCAGATGAAAAAAATCACAGCTGGAAAAGGTTTCCTCTAGAGATGGAGATTTAAGGTGAAATTTCTAGCCAGATAGAGGAAGCAAACTCATAAAACCCCATCCCTCTGAGATCCTGGGAGCTCAGCAAGGGGGAGACATAGTCTGGAAGAGGAATTGGAGCTTTCATTGCCCTACCTGCACGCCTTCCCTCCACTCTAGTAGGTTCATCCACAAGTAAAATAGCTAGAGAGAGATTAAAATGAAATTCCTCTTCCCTATGTAGACAGCAGATGGTGGAGAACGTGTCAGCCAAGGCAGCGGGAAGTCTCAGTCAGACCTGCCTGACTCAGAGAGAGTTTCTTCTTTATGTCAAGGTGAATGTCTTTGTTGTTGTCAAGAGGTGAGATGTGGACCTTTCTCATCTCCTATAAATATGCAGGGCAAGAAAACTGTTTCCCACCCTGCTCAAGAAGTGATAGTAGTTCATTTCATAAGAGAGAATCTCACAAGGACATAAAACACCTCTAGAGCAAATAATGCTGAGGCTCTTTGTGCATGGAACAAGAATTTTATTCTTTCTAGTTAGAATATAAGGCAGTTTCAAGTGAATGCAGAACTCCTACCTGACAAATTGAGCTGCTGAACAGTTTTAGCAACAAAAAGGGTTGAAAACCAGCTAGGTTGATGCCGTCCCTTGGTGTAGAGGCACTCAGTGTATAGATCTTGTTCGTTTCCAATACCCTAGGAGCATGCAGTGGAAAGAGGGCTACATCCAGGCAAACGCCTCATTGAATCAGCAGTTCCTAAAACCCCAGAATTAATCAACTTTTAATCATTTTTTTATAAAGCAGGAAAGACATTTATGCAAGTGGGAGCAAACAGAGAGAAATTCCTGCCAGAAGCAAATGTAATACTGGCATGGTAGTCCCACCTGGACAAACTGCTTGTTTGACTTAACCAACAGTCCCCTGCTTTTAAGAATTTCTAAAAGCCTAAAGTTGAATTTGATCTGTTGCCCAATTCCCCGTGACTCTGTGATGCACCATGCCAAGGGAGTGTAAGAGTATGTTGCATCATATTGAGTAACAGGATGTGTTGAAAAATACTATTTAGGTGGCAAAAACTGGAAATGGTAACATGTAGCTGTCAGAAAAACCCTCTCTAAGATACATACTACTTTTTTTAATTCATTCCCCTTGAATGGCTCTGGGAAGAGTTCATGAAGCTTTACCCTTCCCTACCTGCCAGGCAAGACCACTACCAAAATGTCTGTCTCATAGGGAAAGCAGCGTATGTGGGCGCAGCACTGTGTTGTATTTGATGCCTTTTCAGGGCTAAGAGGAAGCAATTCCAAGTTTTCTAAGACAGGGAAGAGAATGAACAGGGTCTTTTAAATTAATTAATATACCAGATAAGCAGGTCTGGCTCCAAGGGCTCTATGAGACTTTCTCAACAGCTGTCTCTCCCTAAGCAATCAGGTTCTCAAGTTGCCTTGGGCACAGCAATTTGGGACCTACCCCATGGTGCTTGCAGGAGGAAAGGAACTTTCTTATAAAAGAGAAGTGACTTGGAAGCGGATGAACTAAAGAGGAATAGAAACAAAAATAAACTCTGACCATCAGCCCTTGATAGAGCACTAGAACAGATCAAGTGCTTGAGACCTAGAAACACTCCCATTAAGCAGCTCCAGTGCACAGTGGCATGTTGCAATGATGGAACTCATTGATGCAACTCAGCACAAATTGCTGTCATTTCAAGACTGAGGTACCATGGCTTCCAGACAGAAAGGAGCTCTTTTTGACAGTTGAAAAAGATACTGGCAGAGTGATGCTTGTTCAAATCTCATTCTCCCTCTTCTCCCTAAATTTCCTCTTCACATCAGCAGTTATTTCATTTTTGACCTGGAAAAATGAATCATAGAATGGTCTGGGCTGGAAGGCACCTCTAGAGATCATCTAGTCTGGCCCCCTGCAGTCAGCAGGGACATCCCCACTAGACCAGGTCACCCAGGGCCCTGTCAAGCCTCACCTTGAATTTCTCCAGGGAAGGGGCCTCAACCACCTCCCTGGGCAACCTGTTCCAGTGCTCCACCACCCTCATAGAAGAGAACTTGTTCCTAACACCCAATCTAAGTCTGCTCTTCTCAAGCTTGACAATCTTAAGGTTCTGTTTTGTATCCTGGGGGTTACTCTTTCTACGTACCACTTGGACTGAGATCCTTACACAAAGTGAACAGGCTTTGCAGCTGGAGGCGCAGGGCAAGAGACCTCTTTTTGTGGACAGCCAGGACTGCAGCTTCCCTGAGCAATGCAGCAAGCTGAGGTGGAGCTGCAGAGGCACTTACCAAACAGGACATTCGACTTCAGCCGCAGAGCGCTTCCCTGGGGGAGGTGCCAAGCCAGCTTATCCTGCACGACCAGTTAGAGGTATAAACTATGGTATGTAAAAAAAGCTCTGGGTGAGCAAGCCATGTCCCAGGATGATGTTAGAAATGCTCTAAGAAAATCAGCCACTCCAGCAGAACCCACAGTTCCTACAGCACAACTGCAATGACTTGCTCAATTCACACCACTTTCTGAATACAGAAGTCAGCCCTGCAAGGGCCTAGGATTTAGTGCATGCTATGCACATGAGCCTGGGATATTCTCGGTCTGTAGTAAAGCCTTTTACCAAAGCTGTGCTTCAGTAACCAGTAAAACATTCTAGCCCTTCCCGTCTGGTATTGTTGCAATAGTACCCTTATGACTTCAAAACCTAGGTGCTTGCTCTTTGAAAAGCCTTGCACTACCCTCTGAGCACCCAGCAGCAGCAAGGCTCAGAGATGTTCTGTAACGCTGATTTTCAGCTAGTGGAAGACACAAGACTTAGCACAAGGTTACTCGGCTTTGTGCCACCAGAACGGAAGAAGAATGTATGTCACCCCCCAGCTATCTTCATACTGAACTTTCTACCCTCTGGGCAGGGAACTGACAGCATCAGTCTTCCCATCTGCAGCCCTTCCAAACCCCTGTCCTCAGAGCCTCTCCCTCATAGCTGCAGGAAGCAGCTGAGAGCCAGCCATGAATAATCTCTCCCACAATTAACTCCTGATGTTTACCTGCCTGACTGCCTGTGGAGAAACTTCTGCCAGATGGAATGGTGCAGTCCTGAGGCACCTATCTCTTCAGAAAAGTGTGACTGTGAGGCAGCAGCATCATTAAGCCTCAGAGGAAAAAAGAAATGGAAAGAAGAAAGCCTATCCCCGCGTGCTTGCTGTCAACACCTCTGCTTGCAGTCTTCCATGTCTCCTTTCAAGTATTCTAGGAAAAGCTATTCTGGTCAAACCAAAGCATAGAATTTGTGTTTTTCAGTCATACACTCTCTTTCACATTTCTTTCATCTCTCAAGGGAGTGTTGCTCACTGCTCTGGAGGGAAGGAACTTCTGTAACTGGCAAGAGATGAGATGCTGCTTCTCCATTAGCTGCGATTTTTCCCTGTGAGAAGAAGAGCCCCGGGGCAGAGACCAATGTGCATGTGAAGTATTTATGGAAGAGTCTCCGGACAAAAGGAACTTGCCTGCCTGAACTCCCTTTGTCAAGCACTTTCTTACTAGGGATTATAGTCTGTTGGACCAACCTGGTTTATTAGATTAGCAGTGAGTCAATGCTCTTTCCTAGCAGCACAGGCTTTGGCTATGCAGAATCACTTCCTTAGCAAAGGGACAAATCACTGGTGATGATTCAAGTCACCCTCTTCTAAGCAACTACTTGTGTTTTTGTAATGAAGAAATGAAGTTTGACACATTTAATGAATGTGTTATCTAATTAAAGCTTTCCCCCTCTCCACCCCAGATTTCTTTAAAAAATAAACCTGTTCTTTCACTATTCATTAGTTCTTCTGTTCACCACAGAGTCCCAGCTGAGAGGTGCCCAAACAGCAGCTGAGTAGTACAGCTCCAACAGCCTTTACAAAACCATTTGATGGCACTCTGGGACAAGGTCACAGAGGTGTTGGGTAGAAAGTTGTACTTAATCTTAGTAGGCAAAGACACTCTTCTGGGAGAGATGCTGGTGCCTTGTGCTGAAAAGGAAATGCGTGAGCTGAAATGGAAATACTGGAGATCAGCATCTCAAGAGGTACTCTTAAGATTAACTTCACTCATATTCATTTGAGATACTGGCATAAGGTCTCAAGAAAAGACTGAAAACAGATGAAACAAAGAAGTAGAATGAAATACTGTGCAGGAGGCATCCAATAACCTTCAAGCCTGGGGTAACAGAAAGCAGATAAGGTTTTGAAGTGTAAAATGAGAGTAAGTGATCAGTAGCAAAAAAGTTCAATACCCTCTGGGACCTTGTTAAGTCAAATAGCAGGAGAGGAGAAAACTGCAGGTATATCAATAGATGGCAGCTCAGTTAGGTGCTGTTGGTATTATTTGATAGGGCAAGAAGGCAAATAGGATCCTCTGATGTACCAGAATTGGTTTTTTGAAAGTGGTCAATAATGTTATGGTATAAAACATCCAGTCTGTGCTGGAATAACAGAGCATCAGCCTTGTCCAAGAGGGATTTGTTTAGCCTTGAACAGGTGCTACAAGAACACATGGGAATCAATGGAGTGAAAAACTAGTGTCTCAGGAAAGGGCAAAGGTGGTTTAATTGGATTCAGGAAGAAGTTGAGAAGGTGCAGTTGTACAACACATGAAAGAAGAAAAAGATCTGTTGAAATGAAAGGAAATGTTTGTGTAGGTAAACTTCAGCCTAAGTGATTTATGGCTATGCTGTGGATGGAAGAAGGGAAGAAGGAATTGCTGCTGTCAAGAAACTGTGTCACTGGAAATGTTACTAAAACTGTAGGTTTACAAAGACTGCAGAAATTTATCCTAGCTCTTGAAGAAGAAAAAAAACCCCACTCCCAGATCTACAAATCTCCACAGAAGCCCCAGGACCTGAATGAGCAACAGTGAGGACAAAGAGGGTTGCACAGTGAAAGACCACAGCTGCAAAACTTGTCTAAAGCTGGGCTGCATTTCCTCTCCTTTCTTGCTGCAGCCTGTGACGTGCAAGTGGCACAAGCTGTTTAACCCACAGCTGGATCCACTGACTGGGAGGGTGAGGCAGCCTTGGTTTAGATTTTGGATGCCATGGTTTCTGAAATATGCCTTCCATGTTCTCCAGGAACACACAGTGAGGACAATAAAACACCTTCTGAGATGGATCCTTCCAGAAAAAGAAAAGAGATGAAGAAATGAGTGCCTGTGGTACGAAGTTCTTTTTCAGACCTGCATGTAGTTGCAAGTCATGGGGACAAAACTCAGATGAATTAAGCAGGCAGGAAACAATGCCTCCATCAGAGGAGATTCCAGCTCTCCTTTTAACAAATTCAAGTCCCACTCATGTTAGCAGGCAGCAGACAGAAAGCAAAGCTGCTGAGTAAGGCACTGGTCGTTTGCACATGGCATACACACATGCACACAAGCATGCAGAATGAACAGGGAGAACACTAGTTCCATGCCCTGACTGGCAGAAAGCCCAACATCCAGGCATGTGCAAATGCTACTGCAGATATCACATTTTAAAAGACATCTTTTTATAGGCACTAAAAGGCTAAAATATTCCTATAGTTCTAATAAACAAAATCTGGTTTCTACGTTTCAAAATTAATTGAGGTAAAGAAGTGGGGAAGGGAAGGAAACGGAGCACAGAACCTGTTGTGAGCAGTGGGGTGCAGCACTAACCTGTTCCCCTGCATTACTGCCAGTAAAAATGGCTTGCAGCAAGAGGTCCAAATGGCTGAATCAAGTTCATCAGGCAGTTTTATCAGGCCCCAAGAAGGGTCAGCAGGCTGACCTTCAGCACACTGTTGTGTTTGTGTTCTTGTTGTGGAGTTGTCCACAAGTTGGTGCCACGTTCTCCATTTAGGGAGTCCAAAATGTGGTTATCTCAGACATACAGAATTTGCCATCCTTTCATTAGAGCAACTGCTACAATGGATATTATTTCCCACTTTCCTCTATGAATGGCAAAAACTTACTTCTTGCAATTTATTCCAGGGAGGGATCCTGCTGTGAAATATGTGTGTGTGTGTGTAACTTGCCATTGGCAACGTTAGGAAAACTGAAGTTTTGGGTTTGAGATCCTGTTTCTTAAGGGGTGATCATACACACCAGATAAGCATACGTGATCCTATTGCTTCCCTGTGGTTGCAACAGTGATCACAGTTCCCTCTCTCCATATTCTTTATCTAGCTTATCATCTTGCCTGGCTATGTATTGCAGACACTGACGGTAAAGGCATTTGTTGATCTCTCTTGTGAACCATTATTCTACAGCCCTTCCTTTCCCTCTGCTGGTGGTGAGAGTGTCCATTAGGGAAGAAGGAATTACTGCTGTCAAGAAACTGTGTCACTGGAAATGTTACTAAAACTGTAGGTTTACAAAGACTGCAGAAATTTATCCTAGCTCTTGAAGAAGAAAAAAAACCCCACTCCCAGATCTACAAATCTCCACAGAAGCCCCAGGACCTGGGTGAGCAGCAGTGAGGCTGCCATCAGCCATCACCATTCATTTCCAGAGCTTGCCTTATTCCTCTCCAGGCCCAGCAATAAGGAAGCAAAGCTACAAGCTCAAGGGTCCAACAATTTCTTGCCAGAGGATCCTTCCCAAGTCCCAGAACTTAAGCAGCTGTCTTTTTCCCATTCATGGTAGAAAGGAAGAAACTAGCATTTATTAAGGGATAACTGCTTGGGGGGCAGTGCATAGATGTATAAAAGGCATCCACTTTGTATGTGAGCAATTGTGCTGTACATAAACTGTTGGAGGGGAGGCACAGATTCCTTCTCTTTATGGCTACACAGGCCATGGTTTTCCCATAACACTACAACATAAAGCTCAGAGGACATTCGCCATTACATTTGCAACAACATTAGCACTATGTGCTGGTTAACTGAGGCTCTCAAAGCAAAAATGGCTTGTCTGTGATTCTGTCTCCATCTTGTCATGAGTCACTAGGAGCCAGACGCAGGAATCCTCACTCAGAGTGCATCACAGCTTTATTCCCTTCCCTTTCTGGGTTCCCAGCATCTCCTCAGAAGCACTGACTTTGTTGGGACTCTGATTTCCCATCACTGCAGTGTGATCTGGAAGTTGGGAAAAAGATGAAAATGCAAACCTAATTGTTATCCTTCTCCTTACTCAGATATTTCTGTCTGAGATGGACAGGGAGGTGCTCTGATGCATCGAGTGAACAGGCATAAGCCTGATGCGTGTACTTTGTGCTGGGGAGGGATCTGCAGTTCTAGGCTACAGCAGAGGAACATGGCTCTGAGCCACACAGACTGCAGAGCCCTGGTAGGAGAGAGGAGCTCTGGTATTGAGACAGGAAGCTCCACCCAGCTCCATGACCTCACCTGTCTAATGTGGCTGGCTGGAAATACCAGGTCGCTTAGCTCCTTTCACTTGCCATGTGAGGTCATGGGGCAGGACAGGCTGCAAAAACACCCAAAGGCAGAAGAGAATCCCATGTATTGCACAGGAGATTGGGTGGTGAAGGCAAAAGCAAGGGAAGCAACACTCACTGGTAGTCATCTCAGAAACATACAGGCTTTCAATTTCCTGCAGATCCAGGGTCTATACTCCCAAGTTCTGCACATCTGTATATTCTGACCCTCCCTGCCCTTTTTTTTTTTTTCCCTCCAAATAAAGCCCTATCATGTGGAATTTACACTGGAGACGGACTGATCCAAACAGTGGGAAGAGTTGTTACAGTCCCAGAAGATGATATCCGAACCCAAGTGCTGTTTAATGGCAAACTGTCTCCCTGTGCTATGAATCCTGCCATTAAAACACCCCAGCACTGACTGGGTGGCACAATTACTGCCTGTGGATTGATATTCGTGTGAGCACAAGATTCCTTCACTTTCCCACTGGCATCTAGGCAGCAGGCAACTGCTTATATTGACAGTCCTGTGGCAGTGAGCTGACTCTGACCATTCTTTTAAGAAAACATATGGAAAGAGGAGCTTTATGTCCTTAGGAGGTATGATACATCTCTGCACAGATTCCACACCCAACCCTCAAAGTGGCTTCCCCAAAAAGACAGCTAGTGCTGCTTTCCATAAAGCAAAGTTGTGACCCCCTTCACTTTTTCAGTACTAAANTTTCATCACCCCAGACCCCCAGGTCCTTTTCCTCAGGGCTGCTCTCCAGCCACTCATCACCCAGCCTGTATTTGTGCTTGAGATTGTGCCTACCCAAGTGCACTTGGCCTTGTTGAACTTCATGAGGTTGGCCTGGGCCCACCTCTCCAGGTCCCTCAGGATGGATCCCTGCCCTCTAGCAAGTTGACTGTGCCACACAGCTTGGTGTCATCTGCAAACTTGCTGAGGGTGCACTCGATTCCTCTGTCCATAAACTTGATTTAATAATTTTTTTTAACAGATTTTCACTTGGAGAATCCTCAGCCACAACAGTGCCCTGAGCCCTGCCCCAGCTGACATTGCTCTGGGCAAACTGAAAGGTCCATTTGGATTTTCTGGACAGTTAATTTGCTCCATATGGCAGACCTGCAAACTGCACATAAATCAGCTCAATTCTTTCTCTTTCCGTCTTCAGTGCAAGGAGTTCACCTTCCACACTGGCTACGAGGTACTCGTACAGCGGCTGTTGGATGGGAAGAAGATGTGCAAAGATGTGGAGGATTTGCTCAAGCAGAGGTAAGAAAATCAGAGTGAAAAAAAGTATGAACAGCCTCCATTTTCTCTCCTGTTTGGCATCTGGAAAGGAATAGTAGGCTGCTTACAAATTTGGTAGTGATAGTAGTTTACATGGGAAAGCCTGATCGATTTGAATCCTTGCAATTTGATGAGATTTGTGAAGGGAGATCACAAACAGAAACGCCAAAGATTTGAGAAGGTCGAAGTACTGAGCTGCATTAAGACCCAGAACATCCCTGGTCCAGAATCAACACTGTAGCACATCCATCCACCATCCCCAGCAGTTACTGAGTTTCCCCTTTTACAAGAAGTAAATGACTTGCACATTCTTCTCTCTCTTTGAATGTGCTGTGGCCACAGGCAGCGTTTCAGTTTCCTGTAACTACCAAAAGTGGGCCATTTTCAAACAAATAAAAGCTACATAAGATGCTGCTAAAAGCCCTTCCTAGACACTGGAGACAACCCACTTCATTTGCCAGCCCTACCAGACTTTGAATAACAATGTTGTAGGTTATGTCCATCCATTACATGCTTAGGTGGCACTCAACAACAGGTATGGACTGCTGAAACTTTTGTGCCTGAGGAAATACACAGCTGCTCTGACTCCTTTGCCACCCACTTTCCTACTTCTGACTCGGAAAAGTATATCTCAAATTTGGTTCTATTTTTAAGTGGCTGGGTTTCAACAGCTTCCACATGTAGCATGAGGCACATACATGCTCAAGCATAACCTGGAGGAAAGACCACCCAATGCAGATCATATATTCAGCAGCTAATCCATGAGAACTGCCTCCTTATGAATACAGCTCTGTCCTCCTCAGTCACAGCCCCCTTTTTCCTCCCATGCTGTCCTCATCTAATTTTCTAGTTTTAGGTTGGTTCTCTGAGGGCCACTCTTCAAGCACAGAGACTTTCAAAGTCATATGAGCTGTCAAACTGCAAGGTGACTATTTCAGAGCGTGAAGAGTCTCCCATCAACATGTGAAGCTATTTGAATCGCTTTTCTTGACCACCGGTGGAGGCCTATTTTATTGCTTCACGTCACACAGTGCCGAAGTTATATTTGTCTGATGCTAGCTTAACTTCGACTGTTTAAAATAGCTCCTTTGTGACTCATAACTTACAGAGATCAGAATTACATTGCAGGCTCTGCACTGCAGCATGTCTCTAATGCTGCGCACGCCTGTTTCTTTCCAAGACGCTACAGAGGTTTTCGCAAGTTGCAGGATAAGGTTCACTCTGGTTTGTGGTAGAAACGCAAAGGACTTTCCACAACGAAGAAAGAAAAACAGACGTACAGTCATTTTGCAGACCTGAAAGCTACCAGAGCAAGCGTTTCCATGCACTTTTGCACACCCCCAAAACCTTCCAGTGAGTGTGTGTACCGGCGTGCGTGTGCCCATGGGTGCGAGCCTGCTGGCGGAAGGGAAGAGCTGGTGAGCACTGAGCTGCAGGAAGAAGGCAGTATTTCCAGTTTATTTCTAGAAGATATTTGTTTCAGTTTGTCCTCATGTCATTTATGGGAAGAACCCAGGAAAAGATCAAAGCATGGAATGAATCCCTGTTCTTAGAAGCTGTCCATACCATGGGCTTCTTGCCAGAATTTCCACAAGGACTCCTGTAGCAGCTGCCCCATAGCCTGAAACCAGCCTCCCTGGCTGCACTAACCCTTGATCAATTTTCCACCCAGGTCAATTATTTTTGCTCACAAACACTGCTGCCTGGTCCAGTGGAGGGCCTAGAAGATTGAGCAGTGAGAAAACAGTTGTACTCCAGGACAAAGGTGGCTGCAAACCAATGAACCTGCGCCAGAGCTGCTGGTACAGCCAGCTACAACACAAGGTGCTCACAGACAACAGATGGAAAGAACAGTCAAAAGGGTGATGTGAGGTTCTCAGAGACTTGCCCCAGCAACTGCTGTGCTGCAGAACTCCAAGACCAGCCCTCAGACTACTGGAACTCAGCAAACAGCAATAACAAAGCACAGTGTGGCAGAGTGGGAAGATGGCTGGAAGAACAAATCAGTGGGGTGCATAACCTCACACCCACATCAAAATTCCTTTCCTGTACAACTACATTTCTCCAGGATGTCAGGTTTCAGGCTCAGAACTGTCTGAAATGCTTTGAAGCCCCCTTCTGAGAACTGGATTTGCCCTAAAGAAAATCCAACACTCCCCCAATCCTAGCACCAGGCTATCTGTTCATTATTTATTATTGACTATTGAATAGATTTTAGCAGCTACTCAAAGACTGAAAACTCAATTCTGCCCTGGTCTTGCACCCAGGAGAAAGCAAGCAGCACACTTGGTACAAATATTTACTTTTTAAACAGAGAAGATAAATTTCTACTAGGGCTGGGGGAGGGTAGAACAGGGTTCCTTATTAGCCATAGAAACAGAACCACTTTCCTGAGTCACGAGTTATGGTTCCCCATTAACTATCACATCATGACATCCCCTCCCTAAAACTGTCAGAGCCCCACCTTACCAACAGCAAGTTTCCTTCTCACTATGCCTTCACTGCAGCTGTTTCAGCAGCACCTCAGTGGTCAGAAATTTTCCTGCTACTCCCAGCTGTCACTTATTCAGAAGCTCTCTTAAATGAAACCTATTCTTCAGTCTACTCCCAGCCTTCATTTTAATGGATTGAGTCAGCCATCATCTTTTCAGTTCTCTTTGGCAAAAGCAGCTCTCAATTCTGAGCATTCTCACTGCAGTTCTGTACACCTCTAATTGAATCCAGCTATTTGGGGACAGACTTGTATGTAGCACTCCACAGGAATCAAAGCCACAGGGATGGGCTTCATTTTTCCTCATTTCTTCTAGTAGTAGCTCACTCAAAATATATGAGGTAACTAATGCCACTAGGAATCAGCAGATAAAATTTCTTCAGTTTCCCTATTTCATGTGTTTTGCCTACTGGATGCAATTGGAGGATTTATGTAACTGTGATCCTAGCACCATGAAGAGAAATTAAGTAAGTTTTTCTTTTAACAGAGCACAAGCAGAAGAGAGATATGGGAAAGAGCTGATTCAGATCGCCCGAAAAGCAGGAGGACAAACAGAAATCAAGTAAGAGATTCTTGCATTCTCAGTACAAATGAAAGATTTCAGAAGCACTATCAAACTGTGCTGTTTTGCCTATGACTAGAGTGATAAGATGCTGACTTCAGTGTGTTACACAACAGTTTACAAGGTATAGTAAACCCAAGAAAATGCCAAAGTCCTTCAAAGCAGGAGTCACAAAAATCTCTGTTTGGGAATAGGTCTTTTCTGAGAAATGTTTTCCTTTCGGGATTCCTAATGGTGTTCAATATTTGATTTCAAAAGCAGACTAAGTAGTGGGGAAAAGAAGGGAAAGGAAAAGGCTCTTAGATGTTTAGGATGGTGGCTTGGCAGTTCTGGAAAGCTGGTGGACACTGAGAGACTGTGAGAAAAGCAAGAGCAAAGACACCAAAAGACACACGCTTTGTGCTTGAGAACAAACACAAAGTGCAAAGACACCAAAAATTAGCCACAGAATAAAAGGCTTATCTTAGGAGTACAAACTCTAGACTTCTTTGAAGGGATTTAATTTCAAACAGGTCAATGGAACTACTGAAATACACGAAAATGGCATCTATTTTTCTCAGTGTCCTCCATTAATATCTTAGATCATGTATAAATTGTGTTGGGAGGAGAAGATGTATGTTGGCACGAAATTTAACTTAATAAACACTGCTGATAAACTGCTGCTACTATTGATGGCAGCAGCAATAATGAGACATTTTGTCATTATTGTAACAAGTAATAATACAGTAATAAGGTGGCAGAGGATGAAGATTTGGGGTCACAGAAGACAGATTTGAAAGAGACCTCAATCTAAACACATACCAGCTCTATTGATCCCTGGAGGCTGCTACCCCCATCCATCCCATATCTCCGTTCTTAATTGCAGTCTCCTTTTCACGTTGATTTATCACTCTCCTGGGTGTGAGTGCAGTGTCCTGCTCATATGTCATGGGAAAACTCGACCTCAAACCCTTGCACCACCATGACATGGAAGTCCCAGGCAATCACCCATAGCACTTGCTATAGGTTTGGTGGTGGCACGTGTGGGCTGACAGGGGAACCTTCACATTAACCCAAGTGTTTGGTAGTGTGGAGAGAATTGAGGCTCGCCCCAGACTATGTGCAAGTCTCTCTTCCCCTAGGGCTCCATCTCTTCCTTGCCCCTGCGCAGGGCAATAAGGCACTGCAGGGTTCCTAGTAAAGGCTGCTGGAGATGACACCTTCCTGATGTCTCAATTCACAGACCTAGTCAAAGAAAAGGGAAAACCTTATTTTTAAGTCAAAATAGCAGATTAAGGATGGACGGCTTCTTCCCAAACCAAAGGCTAAGGTCAGTATCCATGATTAAGGAAAGACTCCACTTTTACTGGAAGTGCAGGGCAGGCAGAGCAAACCTGTTCAGAAGCAGCTTTGGCTGCCCTTCTGTGACTTAGTGGAAAATTCATGGCTCTGACTTTTCCTAAGCGATTATAAAAGCTTGATTTAGAGGCAGAGTGAAGTCCCAGAGTTGGGATATGGATCCAAGTTCCCCTTCGCTTTGATCCAGCAATATTATAACTTGGCACTGAGAGGAGGCTGAATGTACCAACAAAGCATGCTGCAGGGATGATTTACTATGTTTCCATAAGCCCACACCTGGCCTGGGTAGTGACCAGCTTTGCACTGATATTTTTATCAGAGCAAATGTCTTACCATATCTGAGGTGGAGAGAGGACACTTTGCTTTCTGTCCTTCAGCATTCTCTGGCTGTTGAAGGAGTTACACAGATGGGCAGTGAAGGGCATTAGCCTAGCATAAGCACTTCAAAATCAGAGACCATCAGGGTCTATCCAGGGTGGGAACAACTCAGGAAAATGAAAGATTTTGTTTTAATGCCTCAAAGTTTTGGAGATGGTGTGAAGGTTCTGTTTGTTTAGATGACGTTGATTGCTGACAGCAGTTCTGCTCCCAAGGTCAGTCCTGCAGTGAGACCTATAATAAGGAAAGCTGGAAAGGACTATGCTACAGCTATCCCTGTTGATTATGCCAAGTGCTTCCTCTTTCACAGGACTCCCTGCTATCACCTGGCATACTGAGTCCTAGTGCTATTGCAAGCAGAACAGGGCTGTTCACATATTCATCTTTAAATGCAGCTTTAAGTAGCAGCATTTCTCAAGTGAAGTCCAGTGAAGGCCTTGTGCAGGTATCAATAGAGACTAGGGAACAAGGTGATAGAAAGCAGCACTGTGGAAAAGGACTTGGGGGTGCTGATGGATGAGAAGCTGGACATGAGCAGACAGTGTGAGCTTGCAACCCAGAAGGCCAATCACATCCTGGGCTGCATCAAAGGATGTGTTGCCAGCAGGCCCAGAGAGGTGACTCTGGTCTGCTTTGCTCCGGTGAGACCTCGCCTGGACTACTGCATCCAGGTCTGGAGCCCTCAATACAGGAAGGACATGGACCTGGTGGAGCAGGTCCAGAGGAGGACCACAAAAATGATTGAGGGGTTGGAGCATCTCTGCCACAAAGACAGGCGGAGAGAACTGGGGCTGTTGAGCCTGGAGAAGAGAAGGCTCCCGGGAGACCTAACAGCAGCCTGACAGTATCTAAAGGGGGCTACAAGGAGGATGGAGAGAGACTGTTTGCAAAGGCCTGCAATGACAGGACAAGGGCAATGGCTTCAAACTAGAAAAGAGCAGATTTAGATCAGATGTTAGGAACAGCTTCTGTGCTATGAGGGTGGTGGAATACTGGAACAGGCTGGCCAGGGAGGTGGTTGGGTTTCTATCCCTGGAGATATTCAAGGTGAGGCTCAACAGGGCTCTGGGCAGCCTGATCTAGTTGAAGATGTCCCTGCTTGCTGCAGAGGGGGTTGGACTGGATGAGCTTCAGAGATGCCTTCCAACCCAGACCATTCTACTAAGCTGAGATTCGGAGCTAAAGCTTGCATTTGACAATCACCAGCAAAAAAAGAAACTTCCAGGTTCCTTTGCAGAACATCTTACAGAACTTCCCAGGCTGTGCTATGTGTTGCAGAGAAGCAGGAATTACTAATTTTAGATCGCTCATTTTCTTGCTAATGCAGAATTATTATCCTCTAGTCTTTAATTCAGTCATCTGTTAAACACCTCAGATACTAAGGCTTTCTGTCATTTCTCCTGGGAAATTATTTCACACTCCATTTGTTCTCAGTATCGGGAAGGTACCTGATACCCTTTCAAAAATCAATAAAAAGAACTTAGAAAATCCATCTGTAATAATTACCCCAAAACTTCCAGTATCAGAAAATACCCAGAAGACCTTAAGAGAAACAACTCTAAGGCTAATTAGTGCTGATTAGCACAACTTCTGAAAAGAATAAATTGGCTGCAAAATCCCTCCCATCTTGGCACCAGGTCAAAGTGCCATGGAAAGCAGAGCAGGAGAGCAGCATCTCAAAGCTGAAACGAGAAGCAGCCCCTTTGCAGGGGGTTGCTGGCAGTGTCCATGGTAAACCCACACCACGGCCAGCACCAAACCTGCCCAGCTGGAGACAACAGCACCACTCAGAACCGCAGAATGGCCTGTTGGAAAAGCCCTTAAGATCATCAAGTCTAACCACAACCTAACATCTTCCTGTACACAACTGTTAGACCATGGCCCTAAGCTCCTCATCCAAATGTCTTTTAAACACCTCCAGGGATGGTGACTCCACCACTTCCCTGTTCCAGTGCCCCAAGACCCTTTCAGGGAAGAAACTTTTCCTAATATCCAATGAAAACCTCCTCTGGTGCAACTTGAGTCCATTTCCTCTCATCCTGCCCTTTGTTACCTGGGAGAAGAGGCCAACCCCCACCTCACTCCAACCTGCTTTCAGGGAATTGTAGAGAGCAATGAGCCTCCTCTTCTCCAGGCTGAACAACCTCAGCTCCCTCAGCCACTCCTTGTAGGTCTTCTGCTCAAAATTTGTGTTCACCACTTCATGTGGTGGACAGTCCAGCAGAGCCTCACGGGCTTATGTTGTCCCGGTACCAGTATGAACAGCTCTTTCCAGCTCCAGAAACTCAGTCACTGGCAGCTACCCTGCTATTCTGATCTCAAACCCTTGGATGTTAAAAAAATGTAGGGAGAAAAAAAACCCTTTCTGTTGCTTCCTGTGTTTGGAGAGAGGAGGGTCTGCTCAAGGGAGAAATCAGGCAGCAGTGAGGAGGTACTGCCCAGGTTGTTACTTCAGCACAGTCAGGACTGGCACAAAAGAAAGCACAGAAAACAAGCACAATGAATAAATGCAAGCCACGGGGAGAAGCTTGGGGAACTCTATGGCACACTGCACCAGGCAGTGGTTGTGGCTGTAGCAAACAGTTCTCTACAAGCCTCCCCTGTATTTTAAAAGCTTTTAGTACTGAATCAAAGTAAAGAACAATTTCAACATTTTTTTAGGCTCTTCCTGTCTCCTCCACACTTTTGCTTCAGCAAATTGCTGGACTTAGCTAAATGTATAAATAGACTCACCTGCCCATTTCTATTTATTGAAAGACACAGATGAAGACATATGCTGCTGACTCTAAAGAAGGATAGCAGGGAAGGCTTGCTGAAATGGAAGAGCAACTCTGTGGCTGCTCTGCACTGCTGTGAGAAAAACCTAGGTGACAGCAGGCATCAGGTTTTGATCCTACACCTGTCCAGTGCTTGTTCCCTCAGCATTGCTACAGCTGCTCAGATGGAGAGCTGACCAGTCAGGGCCTGGCACTGCTCATGCTTAGCAGACAACCACAAGACAAGTCTGTACTAGGACACGGCACAACTGAGTATCAGCAGAAATATAACATCATGGCTGGGGAAAAGAGGGCAATGTGGCATCTCCACCTGCAGACTCCTTAGCACCAGAAATGAGAGGAATCACTTTGACCTGAGAACTTGCAGAAGACAAGTTTTTAGCACTACTACTGGAGATGTGATGACTTCAGTGAAGTCCTCACTGTTCTTTTTCAGATCAGCACTGGAGCTAGCCATGGCCAGCCTACAGCTGCAGAAAAAGGTCTGGCTACCTAAAATGGGAGAGGCAGACAAGCTACAACAAGAGATGTGCTGCAACTACTTTTTAATTTTACTTTTTAAAAGAAGCGTAGAGGAGGTTTCTCAAAGAAGCTGGTGCTGGTTACCATGGACATGGCACATGAACACTCCAGCTCCCAGCTCAAGAAAGAAAAGGTCCCTGTAAGTGCTGCCTACCAGCCAAAGGGCACAGACATTCAACAGTCTAGCCTGGTTCACACAAATTCAGGCATTCTGGCTGCTTGCCTATGTCTCCAGCACTGCAGCTGGTAGAAATTACTTCCTCTAGGGAAGGAAGAAACCCTCTGCCCAACCCATGACACAGATCTAACTCAGCACTTCCTACAGGCCTTGGCAGGTTCATTCTAATGTAAAGAGAGAAGCATACAGTTGAGTCTAAGTGCAAGAATGCTCACATGGGCTCAGACCAAAATCCCTTCACACTAATATTCCGTCCCCAACACTAGATGCCAAGGGGTGAGTAGAAAAGGACAAACACATGAAGATATTTCTTCTAAATTATCTTCCAACCTGAGGGGTTCAGGGGCTGCCACACCACCAACAGCTCTGTATGTAGTAGCCTCAAAGAGAATGTTTTTTCTCTTTCTTAAAACCCTGAAGCATTTTAGCACCCATCCTTTCCTGTTAAGTGCAGAAGTGGCATTTTCTGTATTGATTTTTAGCTCACTTTACCACACAAGCCGTATCAGATCAGACACATGTTTCAAGAGCAGATTGCTTTCCTTACAGTGGGGTTCCTCAACACATCTCTGCACTAGTGAGCTGCAGTCCACTGTCTGCTCTGGTTCTTACAGTTACACTTACAACACTTAAAAGCTCAGGTCCATTATGACACCAAAACCATGGAAAAGGCTGGCAGCTTCCCTCAAGCTCATCATCTGGATATGCCAGCACCGTTATGGATGCAGGCTGGGCCTGGGAATACGAGTAGCTGGGGAATCTTAGAGAAAAGACTGGGAGGAGAACAGGTATTGCAAGAGAGCATGAGAGAGTATTAGTTGCAAATATACCTCTTGAGTGGGTCAGGGCTAGGAGAGGACAGGGCAGCCCCCAAGGTGTGGGCAGAGTGCCAGGATCACAACAGTCAGGGTGGCAGGATGGATCCTGCACGCAAATGGAGCTGTGGAACTCACCCATCACAAGTCAGGGCTGAAGTGTATTTTTTAAAAGTCTTTATTCCTACACTTTCTACTAAGTTTAAAGGCTTATTATTTACTTTTCATTTAAAAGGTAAATAATTGCAAACACAATTTGGTATTCTCTAATTATAAAAGAAAAGATGAAAAAGATGATTACAAAGCTCCAGCTGTGTATTCCTGGCAAATGCCAGGCTACAACAGTATATAGTGGGGGAGAGGGAAGCACACATGTTACAAAGTGTAAACCATGGTGTGCTCTCCTCGTGGGAGAGGATGTACAGGAACTGGGGATTTTCAGCTACTTACAAACTCAGACCAAGTTTGCAAGTGTTTATTGGTAGCACACACAGTAGTGGTGTCTTGGCACACTATAGATGATGCTTCAGCCTTTAAGAGGAAACACCTTTTGGGCTGCAAGGTGACGGAATTTCCACTCACTACCTTTGAGGTGTTGCCTCAGCAGAGCAACACAAAACCAGAATATACTACAGAGCCCAGTTTTCAGGTGCATCCACAGTTTCAGCTGAAGTAGAGCCTCTGGGAACTCTGTTCTTGTGTAAAATAACTGCTGTAAACTCTCAGTACTTGGTTAAACTCTGCCGAGCCTGACAACAGCTATTTTTGTCATTTGCTTTGCTTGTCTCTTCTCATGTATATGATTTTCTACATTTTTCTTTCCCTCTTTTCCACTACCATCTTCTTCAGACGTCAGGAAAGGGTAGCTCCTTCAACTCTGTGTCTGCTCTGTCCTTCTCTGCAATGCCTGAAATATTCTATTTCAGTGAGTGCGAGGTGAGGGCATCTGTAAGGAAATGCCAGTCGCTGCTTCCTGTGTATAAATAGAGCGCGCCTGTCACTCAATATACAGAATCCTCTGTATTCTTCACACAAAGCAGGCATTTTTGAACTGAAGCTAAAAGTCATTTTGGAAGGTCACATCCTTCTATGGCAAGTTATTCTCCATTCAAGCATCCTGAGCCCACATAGACTTCATACACTTGTACACTGAACTTTCAGAGCTCTGTAAAAATGGACCTGAGTGCATATTCTGAAAGACTTCTGTTCAGTTCTTGTTAAATCCAGTCTGGATACTCTGGTGATGAGGACAGGCACTGATGAGCAGAGCTGCTCTCTTTTCGAGAGATGTGAGGAAATTCACTTTTATGTTAAAGGTACAAAAATTGTTTTGATTGTTTTATCATTTGATGTGAATGGCACAGGTCATTCTGGAATCACAAGGGTTCTAATCTGTAGTCTCTGGGCACAGAGCCACAGTGAAAAGAAGGTTCATGGGGATGCCATCCTGTTTGCTTCTCTGCCTCAGCAAAGTCTGGGGTAAGGCATCCATGTTCCCTGTAGCCAGACCACTCCTTTTGGGGCTTTTTCTGCTTCTGGCACACATGTGAGAACATGCAAGCACCAGAACCAAAACACAGATGCAGGCACACCACAGCACTTCTGTTGCTACTTTCATGAGAGACAAACCACACCCCTCCCGACACTATGAGCAGCCTGGGGCACACTGCAGCCTCCCTTACAGCTGATAGAACTAGGCATGCTGGCTTGCACCTTGCTGTAACAAATTTATAGACAGACAGAAGCTTGGACTCCCCTGATCATAGAAAGGGTGCTGCTCATGCCTGTTCTTCACCACAGGTGGCTTTGACATCATCCCGCACTGTGCAGGAATCTTTCCAGCTGTACTAAGTGGTTTGGCCTTTCTGTTTATAGCTGCTCTGAGAACCAGAAGGAAACAGGCTGGCAAAATTAACTTTTTAATGTTTTCCCCACATCCCCACTAAGCAATGTTAGACATGATTCTCATGTGAAATACTCTGTTCCCTGCCTGTTAAGAGAACACCACTTCTCCCTCTCCATTTGAGACTGGATGATTTTCAGACAATCATAGAATGGTAAGGTTGGAAGGGACCTCAAAGATCATCTAGTTCCAACTCCCTGCCATAGGCAGGGACACCTCCCACTAGTACAGGTCACTCAAGGCCTCGTCCAACCTGGCCTTGAACACCTCCAGGAAGGGAGCATCCACGACGTCCCTGGGCAACCTGTTCCAGTGTCTCACCACTCTCACTGTAAAGAACTGTTTTGAACTTGTTTCCTCATGCTTGACTACCACTACAGGACAACAAAGAAAGAAACGTGGGTAGAATACCAGTGGGTCTTCCCTGTGCAGCAGGAGAAAAGAGATGTTAATTGTGGCCTCAGAGGAGACAGGTATTGGGTTGGTTTCACAACCACGCTATCAGGATCTAGGTTACTGGAGGCAGAGGGAGAATAGAACTGCAGGAAGTGGTCTCATCTGAGAGTTCATCTGGCAGAGGCTTCTTAATTTCAGAAAGTTTTTTGTTTTGTTTTGTTTTTTTTTAATACAGTAAGAACAGAACATTGTAGCTCATACTGATGTTGAAAAGGAAATCTACCAGAAAGGAAGGTGGGGTCATGTCACACTTCTATTCACCAAGCCAAGGTAGAAAAGAAAGAAAATTTTTAAAGTGCTGTGGTTTTCCGGTTTGAAGAACCTGTTTTACCTTCCTGTGTACAAGATATAAAGGGATTCTCTGAATTACTCAGTTCTACCATCAAGCGTAGAGCTGCAAAACCCCCCAAATTCAGCATAAAACCCGTGTGGTGTAACAGTCTATGTTGCTGCTGCTGGAGCTCTGTAAATCACAGCTCTGGTGCTTTAAGAGTCAGCTTTTGATGATTGTGAAGCAGTGGGCACCAGAGCCCTATCTGCTGTACATTTCCTGGTGATCCCTGTGTCACCTAGAACTGCCCAGTGCAGTCTGCTCTCTGGCAACAGCCTGGTTCTCCAGTGAAAATAAGGCCCAAAAATGAACAAAGGGGTGATCAACGGCACAATGTCCACCTGGAGACCAGTGCCAAGTGGCATCCCTCAGGGGTCAGTGCTAGGACCAGTACTGGTTAACATCTTTGTCAGTGACATGNCTGAAGAGGGCCTACAGGAAGGCTGGGGAGGGATTATTTACAAGGTCTTGTAATGACAGGACAAGGGGCAATGAGTTTAAACTGGCAGAGGAGAGATTTAAACTGGGTACTAGAAGAATGTCTTTCCAGTGAGGGTGGTGAGACACTGGCACAGGTTGCCCAGGGAGGTTGTGGCTGCTCCCTCCCTGGAGGTGCTCAAGGCCAGGTTGGACGAGGCCTTGAGTGACCTGTACTAGTGGGAGGTGTCCCTGCCTATGGCAGGGGGTTGGAACTAGATGATCTTTGAGGTCCCTTCCAACCTTACCATTGTATGATTCTATGATTTAAACACAGAGAACAGCTGGGACAAGTTCTCTTTGAAGTGCTGTCATCCCATGCTGTTCCAACTGTGTTCGCCTCCTGAGCCAACTCTAGGAAAACTTTTGGACAGTGTGTAGAGTGGATTTATGCTCTGATGTAGTGGTTCCCCACTGCTCCTCACACTTGTCCTGTGATGCTAGGTGAGGGTCAAACAAGACATCTCTGCTCAAATACAGAATGTGTTTACTGCCTTGAAAGCAGAGGACAGGTTCCGCTGGTAGAAAAATGAAGCAAGCTCTCAGACTATGTCTTCTGTAGATGTCTATGCTGTTAGAGGCCATAAGGAACTAGTGATCAGTGCCCAGCTGAGACATAGTTGCCTTTTCAGTCTCGCTGTGCTGGGTAAATCTGGATAAGTTCACTTTAAAGTATTTTGCAATCTACAGAACAAGAATACTAAATAGTGGGTGAGGTTTAGTGTAATGAGCTTCTATCCTTGGTTTCCCTGTTCCTCTAAGAGCTCTGCTATTCTCCTTCTCCTCCTCCAATTGGAAAAGCAAACACCTAAATATGCATTTCTCAGAAGAGAAGCTCAGTTCCGCTGTACTCGTGTAGCAGGAGACTACAGCAAATGCAGGCAGCAGCCAGGGTCGGTATTGCAGAAAATGGTTAACAGTATTTGAGCCACTAGATGGCAAAACCCACCAGAAGTTGCTGCAGAGTGGCTGTTGCACAGGCTCTCTACCTGTTTCCCCTTATTCCAAATTCAGAATCAATCCTGTTTCTGCCAGAAATTCATTTTGACAAATCCAATCTCTAAATGTCCAAGGGGGAGTCGTTTAACAAACACACAGAGTAAATTTGTGTCCGAGCCTATTTTCAATGAGGTATCTGCAGGAAGCTCCACGCTGGGATGCCCAAAGGGAAGGCTGGTGGTGCTCTGTCTTTAGCTGATCTGGTTTACCAGCCTTCCAGAACTGACAAAAAAGTACCAGAAGTGAACAATAATAATAATTTTAAAAGAAAAAAAATAAGGCAATTCACAATTTTTCCATTTTCCCGGCATGATTTTCAACCCCAGCTTCTCTAATCTGGCCACAGAACAGACAAACAAGCAAAATCAATTACTACTGCAATGCTAAGCAGTGTAATATACTGAGAGGATAAACTACTGATAATAAACTGAGAGGATAAAGTGAGAAAGTGAGACACCCTCACCCTGGATGCCTTGCAGTAAAGCCTTTATCAATCCTATTAGAAAGCCAGGCCCACCCGGAAGAAACAGGCAATAGCTGCTGCGCACACACACCAGCACTGACACAGCCCAAACTCCCTGCTCCCATCCAACCCTCCGCAGCACGGCACTGGCGCGTCTCGGCGGCACAACTGCAGCCCCTAGCACCAACGAGGAGTTAATCTATGGCACTGTTGCTGCAGCCAGCACATCCCTGCAGCCCAGAAGTCATAAAAAAACACCTGATGGACCCAGGGGTCAGCACCTGATTTATGCATTCTCTCCCACACATAACTTGCCACAATAGCATATTTGCTGCTCCCTTAAGCCTCGTAAGGATGAGGGACCTGATTCACTGATTTTAGAGAATTATTATAAAAGGAAGGAAATAGAATTGAGTCTATTTCAATCTACTTATGGACTAGGGCCTTGCCCCAGACAGCAGCTAGGGAATTGGCTAGAAAAATCTTTCATGGGAGGAGCAAAAGGCCAGAGCTTTCTGAAAGGGCTGTTAGAGACCATGCAGGGGGCAAAGTGGTCACTCTCCAGGTCAGAGCCAGATGCTTTATTACAGCAGAAGGCGCACCCATCCCTATGGACAGCCAGCAAAAAGGATAAAGGCTCTGTGTGTGGCTTATGACCATGAACTATTCTGGTAGCTCAGGTCCCTGGAAACCAAAAAAGCAGCAAATTGCTTTTGTCCTTGATATGTACTGAGAAAGTGCTATTTTTCAGTATCCACTATGGCAATTTTGTCAGTCTCTGCATAACCTCAATCACCAAGAGCAAAGGAAAAAGTCTCTGGGAACAACAGAGCAACACAGCATGGAAAGAGTATCTGCTATTTGCAAGTGTCCTCTATTTTTTAAGTTCCAGTATTTACCTATTTCAAGCAGGAAGCTGCTGACACATTCTTCATCTCCTATTGGAAAAGCCATGCTAAAAAAAGGGAATATTATTACTTGTATAGATTTATTTTTTTTTCCAAAACAATCCCATTTAGATGACAAAGAGACATCCCAGCTGCTGATATTCAAGTTGTCTTCTAATTTCAAGCTTTTAATTAACTTAGCTGGGAAGAATATTGTCTGTTTCCTTTGTGTTGTGAAAATTCAGTCTCCATCAAACTCACAGCAGTCTCATTATTTGCAAAATGAACCTTCAAAATTTTGAAGTATTATTAGGACAATACTGGAAGGAAATACTCAATCTAGCCTGTTTTCCCTGAACTATCTCAGGAGATTCATCACAACAAATATGGCTGAAAGA
This sequence comes from Ramphastos sulfuratus, assembly GCA_013399055.1. Taxonomy (NCBI): domain Eukaryota; kingdom Metazoa; phylum Chordata; class Aves; order Piciformes; family Ramphastidae; genus Ramphastos; species Ramphastos sulfuratus. The sequence continues at coordinate 374,671 of WBNM01033628.1, read as the reverse complement.
GTCAAACAGGTCCTTACTCAACTCTCCTGACTGAAAGTTTTTTCCTTGTATTTCTACAAATTTATATTTGGAAGTGGATGGCAAAGCAGTGAGGACAGGCCCAGCCTTTCCCCTTGCCTGTGCATTTTTCTTAAGCCTGGCAAGGCAGTCTTGCTAGTGAGAGAGCAAGCTTATGATTAGGAAACAGATGTCCAGCTGAAATTAACACAGGGCAATTAGGATCCTGCTTGTGTCTCTCAAGAATCCTGAAACGGTCCAAGAGATACAGGATTCCCTGCCCATCTGCAGTCACACATGGTTGGGAAGCAATGTGCCTCCTCCTCTGGGGTCTTCTAGCAGCCAGGCTTCAGCCAGGGAGGCTGCAAGGTCTCCACAGGCTTTTGCCTGAGCTCCTGCCTGGGGTAGACCAAGGCTCCATGGAGCTTCCAGAACTGTTTCCTTGAGGGAACAGCACACTCTGGGGTTTGTAAAAATGTTTTCTAAACCTGAAAAATCTCCAAATCACACCACACCTTGGCTTCTGCATATACAAATGCTCTGCCAGCCTGCCAACTTGGAGCTAGAGGAAATTAATAAGGTGAAAATACCTTTTAGAGACTGCTTGTTCCACTCCCATTACTTCTATGCTGGTATTTTTGGTGCTATCTTAAAATGGACTCCAGTTTGCCAAAACCCAGTGCATTAGGCAATCTACCATCAGCCTTTCATGCCTTTCTACACCTTTACATTGTGGGATCACTTAAGTATGTAAGTCCTTCCAGACAGACAGGATAACATCTCTGTTTGCTCACCTCCATGCCATACTTCACAGCCCAGCACGGATGCCTGATTCCACAGCATGGTTTATTCTTGCTGTGCTTCTGGGATGTCAAAACCCCCTGGGAGCCCCAGGGTTTTAAGGGCTCTGTGCACCATTCGTGTCTTTCAAAGGAGAGTGAGCTGTGCCACACGGGGGTGCTCAGAAGGCGTAGTACAGAGGATGCTGCATAGCGGAGCTGCTCCAGCTTCAAGGGTGACTGAGAAGGGAAAAGTTGCTGGTGCTGCATTCGACACAGAAGGTGGAGCTGGTTTCGCTCTACCCTTCAGACTAATGCTCCAAAACCCAATTCCCCTTGACTGTCTTTATTGCTCTGTTCACTTGTGTCCGTTGGCAAGGTGTGAGAACAGAGAAATGTCTGTTAAGGCTCACAGTCACAAATAGAGAAGGATTAAAAAAAAGAGGGTGCACATAAAGAGTGGTGCAATTCCTTGCTTCATGGAGCATTTTATTGCATTTCCTGATGGTAACAGATTGATGCTATTGTGCTTGTTAGCATGGTCAACTTTTATTACCAGGCTATTAAGAGTTCTACCTTTATGTGGATCTTTCGAGATTCTGAAGGGAAAGTTTTTCCTCTAGATTCACAACCCATTCTTTGAGACCTGTACTAACAAAGTGCTCTTGTTTCTGCCTCACAGCACACTGAAGGCAGCATTTGAGAGGCTCAAGCAACGTGAGTATTTACGTTTTCCTTCCCGACCTGGGTAAGACAGGCACACAACGTGTGCCCTTTGGAGTCTTTCACTCTCTATTTCCAACTTTTCTGTCCCAGTCCATAGTGTGGCAAGTGGGGGGAGGGAAGGAGGCAGTGGGAGTTCTCCAAGGCTGAGCACTCCATCAGCTTTCTGGTGGCAAAGAAAATGGCTTGTCCCTCAAGTTATTATTATCTGGATGAAGTCATAAAATACCAGCGCTGCTCCCTCTTCTGCAAACCACTGACATCAAACTAGCATGCTTTCTAAGTGTGCCCAAGGCTAAAGGAAACCCTTTCACACACAGCAAATGCAGCACTAAGACAGTGTACCTGGCTACCAGCACCTGCTGTGAAGTTAAAAATCCCCCTTTTGAAAAGCAGTTGGTCAGTTAAGGTATCTTTAGAGCTGGGTGTTTCTGCAAGAGATGAGCTTCCATTTCAGAGGCACCAAAGCCAACAAATGCAAAGAACTTACCAGCTACTTACAAGCAGCACCAGCCAGGTGCTCTGAAATTCAATCCATCTTTGCTGACCCTTGGAAATTCGCAGCTTGCGACCTCTTCTATAACCATTTTTGTGCAAGGCTGGATGCGACTGGCAAGCAGCTCCCCAGAGCAGCAATCCAGCAGTGTAGTGGAGGGAAAGCAGAGAGAGAGGCTGGTGGTGGAGGTCATTGCTCCTTCCCTCCCTATGCGCCGCAGCATCTGAGCCCCAGCCCCAGAAGGAAGGGGGGTGTCTGGGCTAAATGGGGCTATGAGGAAATGCAGCAGGCCCTGCACTTGCCAAGGCTGTCCCTGAGTGGGTGCTACAATTCTGCAGCAAGCAGTCTTGCCCATGCACTATGCAAGCACTGAGAGGACCTGCAATAAAGCCCTATTCAGGCCGGGTGAACCCTTAGCAATGTCAATGCACACAGAAATACAGGGAAGTCCTTTTTAAGGCTGCCCTGTTCATTCCAAGCCAGACAGCAGTCACATCCTGGAACTACACCTCCTGAAAAATGTGAGCTCATATTTAAGGAGCTTCCCACTGACTGTGTATGAATTCTGATTTGCTTTAGAAATTGAAAGTGTTGGAAACTCTCACATCCAGCTGGCAGTAATGCTGAAGGATGAACTGAAAGGAATAGAGGAGTTCCGAGAAAGACAGAAGGAGCAAAGAAAAAAGGTGAGGAACTGGAGAAACGTTGAAACAGATTGGGTCAGTGGTCCTTGCTGATGCCCTGTCTCCAGCCATAGGCTGTGAATACTGCAAAAGATGGTAAAACATGCCCAGAGTGCCCTGTTCACTCCATATACTGGGTTGTGGAAGAAAATCTCTCTCTGATCCCAGCTAGAAATAAAAGTAGTTCTCTGAACTCAGGAAACAGAGGCTTTAGTCACTTTTACTCTCTTCAGTGTAACTACAGACACTATTATTATTCCTGTAAGAACTTAATCCTTTCTTTTCTCTTTTTTTATATCCTTGCTAATTGGGTTTCTTTGGTATGATCCTGCATGATCTCCAACATGCACTACATTAAAAGGGGTAACACAAGCATTTAAAAACATAAAAGCAAATGGATATCACACTGAATGCAACGCCAACATATACTGAATTACAAATGTGTGGAACAAATAGCACCTAGGTGATGCTATAAAATAAAAACTGGAGCATATTTAAGGCCACTTAATCCCCTGTGATCTTATTGAGATCTAAATCCCTTGAGAAAGTAGCTCTCAATACAAACAACAGTGGTCAGTTTTGCACCTTCTCTGGTTCCATGGGGTTGAAGACAAAGCTGCAACAGTCACTTATCACTGAAGGAATAAAATTAAATACCCAGTTCTTAGCATATGACCAGCAGCTAATGCCATAAACATGCCTGTGTGTCTACAACCCTGACACACAGGAACATGGAACAGCAAAGAACTCTGATTATGGAAGTGGGTAGAACCAGTGCTGCTACTGAGATTTGAGGTTCACAGTTTTCTGATGAAGCCAATAAGGCAAATCATAGAATCACAGAATCATTTCAGCTGGAAAAGACCTGGAGGAGTCCAACCATTCTCTGACTCTACCAAGTCTGGTGCTGAAACATGTCCCTCAGCACCACACCTATGTAGCTTTTAAACACCTTCAGGGATGGGGATTCAATTGCCTTCCTGGGGAGCTGTTCTACTCTTTGAAAACCCTCTCAGTGAAGATGTTTCTTCTAAAATCCAATCTAAACCTCCCCTGGTTCAACTTGAGGCTGCTTCCTCTTGTCTTATCACTTGCTACTAGGGAGAAGAGACCAACCTCCCCCTCATTACAACCTCCTTTCAGGTAAAGACAGAGAGTTGCAGCTAGCTCACCAGCACCTGTATCCTCCCCATCACTCTGCCACTAGGATTTGAATTAAAAAAGAGCCTCTGTCTCCTGGTGAAAATGCTAAGCCTACAACTCAACTGGAAACGGAGGGGCCTGGAAAAAAAGGAAAAAACTAATTTGGAGTCTTAGGCAAGATTTTTTTCTCTATCTAGTGCGTGGCTGTAAGGAAATCACCAATAGATATGCTAGATGGTGTCAGCACTTCTGGTAACCTCCCAAACTGCTGTAATTTCACTGTAGCTGCTCTCAGGATTGTGCTGTTTAGCCCAGTATGAAGCAAGCCTCTGGGTAGCCCTGGGGAGAGCTTTGCTTGAGCAGAGTGTACAGATTAAAGGACCAAAAGTCCCACTGAAGAAACTTATGCTCCTGCCAAGCAGGAGCATATCTCACTGTCACCTAAGGCTGGGCACATCACAACTAAAGCCATAAAAGAGAATTCAGTGCTGTCCTTCCAGTGCTGACCAGATGATGGTATGGAAATAAACCACACTGAGCATAAATTTGCCAGAAGCAATGGAATATAAATTAGACAGGAATTGTTTGTGTTTCAAATGGACCATGACCCTTGTTTACATGGGTAAGACACTGATTTGGTCTGGCAAAGATGTGGGATCAAGCTCTTGTACTAGCATAGGAACTCTGCTGGCAGAGCTGATGGGCACTGTTACTGGGTGTTCTGCTATTTAATCTCCTTAAGGGGAAGGGAAGAAAAAAAAAAGGGGGGGGGGAGGGGGGGGGAAGAGGAAGAAAATGAAGATCTGCATCCTCTCTGCTATTAATGGAAACCACTGAAGCAGAATTATCTTGGCTTTTTTTTTTTTTTTTTTTTTTTTTTTTTTTTTAAACCTGGCACACTCAGTGCATCACTTAGAAACCTGTCTATTATAAAAGCAGAGTGAAGTAATTTTTCCCACAGGCACATGGCTTGTAGAAAGGCCCTGACGATGGCTTTCCTAATCCTGCCACCAAAAAGGAGAGGAAGAATTCCCAAATGAGCAATGCTTACTTCTGTGTGTTTCTTACAGTACGAGGCTGCAATGGAGCGCATGCAAAAGAGCAAATTGTCTTTGTATAAGAAAACAATGGAGGTAAGCAAGGTTTGTGTGGTTTTCTTGATGCAGAGATGCATCTTGATGCACTTTGAGACGTGAAATCTGTGTCACACATACCTATATTTAAAGAGAGATCAAGAATATGTGAGTGTGCAAGAGTGTGTGAGTGAGAGAGAGTGAGAGAGGTGATCCCTCCTATGAGGGGGAAGCTAAACTAATCTTCCCTGCTGCACTCACTCATTCAGTGAGTATTTCCAAAACAAATACTCAGAAAGTTGAGGTGGAATGAACAATGCCCCTGGCTAAACAGGACTTTGTTCTTTCTAGGCAAGGATACTTACAGGACCAAATGTATTTTTTCAGTCTGTATAAATACAGTTTTCAAAACAGTGAGGGAATCTTGTAAACAGGAGGAAGCCTCTCCAAATGGAAAGCTTTCAGGTACAAGAACTACAGCCAGCTGGTTTTGGTTTCCAATGGGCAGTTGCCTCTAAAGATAAGTAGTTATAGGCCTGCCAGTGCTACAGCTGGAACTCTACTAACCGTTTCTTATTTAAACAGAGTTGTTCTAAGTGAATCTCCAAGACAGGGAGGGCTTTCAGTGCAAATAAGGATTTATTCTTCCATGGACTGCTTCAAGACTGTTGCCTGTGGGATGCTGGCTCTGCCTTGATAGCTTGGAGCAATGGGTGAGGCAACACACTGACTTCGTCCACCCAGTGCTCCAAGTCACACTGTAGAAATGACAACCCAGCCCCAGAGGCAGCCTGGGAACGTGGCCTCCTAATTCTGTCTCTACACCATAGTTCAGACAGACTTCCAATGCACTGATGGTGCTAGAGTTGCCTACACAATCATGTCCATCCCTGGAGGAGCTGGCTGCAGCTGTACAAAGCAAACAACTTTTGGGCTGCAAGAAGAGCTCCTGATTTATGTTGCCAGACTCTACTCTCATTTTTCAGTTCTATAATTCTATTTCTTTACAGTGTCATTGGGAAATCTTTCAGTTGCCCAAAGCTGGGCACTGATTCGCTCCTCCAGGCTGCAAACCAGAAAATACCTAGGGACTGGTATGTAGGGACAAGCCAGCCTTGTTCCTTAACCCAACCCTTGCACTCTGTTTCATTCCAACACAGGCAAAGAAGACCTACGAACAGAAGTGCAGGGAGGCGGACGAGGCCGAGCAGTCCTTCGAACGGACAAGTGCTTCAGGCAACCAAAAGCAAATGGAGAAGGTACCTTAGGTGACAGTGTTATTTAGAGAGAAAACCATGGGTTTTTTTAATCTTCAAGGTACATGAGAGTGCAATTGAACAACCCATTCTGTGAGATGCCAGGGGCTGGTTTCCCTCCTAATTAACCCTTTAGAATCAAGGTTAAAACAAAGTCCGTTCCCAAGGAGGTCTTCTTCACCATCTCCTTTGGTAATCCTGATGTGATTCTGCAATAGGCCCATGATTTTTAAAAACACTGGGAAGGGACTAACTTCCCTAATTAATTTATCCCAGGCTATGATCTAATTGCTCTGTGAATCCTGAAGGGAAGCAGAATGAGATTTTTCTCTGAAATTATTCATAGAGAAAGGAAGCAAGTCAGAAGTCTGTCATGCAGTTAGATTTGCCTTTCAGTCATTTACATTAGGTAGGCAAAGCATCTTATATTAAAATGCATATTTTTCCTCAAGATTTTTCTCCTTATGCTTAGTTTAATTTCAACTAAATTTACAAACTCCAAAATAAATCATTGGAAATTAAGGCTCTGCAGTCCTTCATTGCCTCATCTTGATACTTGTAGCTGACAATTCACTAACTTTTAATGGGAACATTTTACAGCGGAACAGATGGAGAAAACAAAATAAATGAACTCCCTTTGGCTCGATAAAAATCAGTGCAGTGTAAGCAAAAAGGATCAAAAAAAATCATCTCAAGGAGCTGGGGGATGGAGACTCTAAAAACAGCATCAGAATTTCACATTTATTTCCAGCATTCACTAATCTTTAAGGAACAAAACCCTTCAGCTTAGCTGTAAAGAGGGGATGAAATCCTGACCCTGCTGAATCGACGCCAGGACATTTAGCAACTTCAATGGCATCAAAATGTGACCCAGCTCCCTTCATGCAGAAGGCTCCCAGGGTGCTTCCATTGCCATTACTTCCACACACATGCCAGCACGTTTGAAATGCACAGAGGCATCTCACAAGCAACATGTCAGCTGTTTAATTCTGCACAGCACTCACAAAGGATTTGGGCCAGGAAGCAAATAAGAATGAAGCTTACATTCCTAGCTTACTACACATTTTCCAACCAGCTGTGAGGAGGAGAATGGCCATAAGAACCCCTACCTGAGCTTTGTCTTGAAGGGCAGAATGGAAGAATGTATTACACTGATGTCTAGAGCTCTGCATTAATGTGCTGTCATCACCATCTGTGCAGAAAGATCTGGGAGTGGAGAACTGTCAATAATAGCTGTATTTTAATTTGTTAAAAGATGCAGCTTTTCTGAAAGAAGAAAAGTTCTAACTAGAGTGAATTTTGATTTTAGGCTTTTGAGTTGTTAAGGGAAATAGTTTGACATTTGCAACATATTTTAAAGGCTACATCCATTTAATCCATGTATTACTTGAAGAGCTTGGAAGATGAAAAATTCTAACTGCCATCTATTGCTGCTTAAAAATATCTATTAGAGAAGCACATCAAACACTGGAGAAACAACTAAGCCAGCAGACACAAGCTTCGGGCTGGATCACACTAGCTCTGAGCTCCTGTGGCAGAGATGTGTGAATGGGAAGATGTAAATTGCCAGATTTCCCTTCAAGGCAGTGGACCTATGCCTGCAACTGTAAAATTCTGGTCCCTTCTCCACAGCGTGCATTCAAACAGAAATGTGCATAAAGGCAGGGCAGCCAAGAGGTGTCTGCAAGTTTCTGTCTTTGCCCTAGAAGGTGAAAGGCAGCAGACAGCAAAAAGACTGGGGTAGAAGCAAAAAATAGGGTCAGAAATTAATTGGGTCAAAAATTAATGTAGGGTGTTTCTTTTCCTGTTTCAGAGCCAGAACAAAGCCAAGCAATGCAGAGATGTGGCAAATGAAGCAGGTGAACTAAGATTTTCCTCATCAACGATCCACCGGCACACTGATTTTAACAGAGCACCATCCAAATCACCCAGGCTGGCTCTGTCTGATGTCCTGTTTCCCAAAGTCACCTACCTAAAGATTAATGAAGATTAATAAGTAACAGGAACCAGAGAGACACCACTTTCCTCTGTGAAAATGCGAGTCTCCTGCTTTCCTTAAAGAATTTATAGAAGGCCTCCTGCAGGAACTTTGCCCGGGAAAGAAAATCTCTTCCTGAAGCAAGTTTGAAGGCACAAGAGGAAGTCATTCAGATTGTTCACAGCCAAACCAGATACACAATCCCTGGGTTCCCTGTACATGAGCATGCTAGCATTCTCCAGCCAGAAACAGAGTTTATGTCTATAAGGACAGGCCAGTATAGCTCTGAACCGAGTCATGAATTCAGGCTTGATAAGCACTGCCCATGTAAGGGTTTACACTAAACCACATGGCTCGCCTGGCTGGCTCAGCATGGAAGGAGCCTTCCATGCTCTTCCTCTGATTTCCATTATCCCCACTGTAAGGTTTACAGATGATCTGCAAACCATGTCCAGAGAGATTCTTCACTCTAGCATAAAATTACAAAGAAAAAAAACCCCAGACATCTTTTTGGCCCACCAGTTTGACACTCATACATTCTTGTGATAGTGTGGCAAACCACTTGCCTCAAATGTAAAGAAGCACAGCAAACTCCTCAGAGGAGAAAAAGAGAAAGCCTGTCCCATTTTCTATTCCTAACTGCTGGGTTTCTGTTATGTGTGTCTGTGTTTACAGAGAACGTGTACAAACAGAACATTGAGCAGCTGGATAAGGTCAGGACAGAGTGGGAACAGGAACATATCAAAACCTGCGAGGTAAACATTGACTTTTGCAGATATATTTGTGCACTCTTTATTTTATCCTGCTCGCAGTGATCAGTCTAAGACCAGTGATATTGTCCCGAGGGGTTTGCTGTTGACTTTATGTGAGGGCTCAGTAGATGCCTTTGCAAAAATACTGCAAAACCTAGAGTTGATTTAGACATAGCTGCTAGCTGTCTCCCTTGCACGCACTCCCCTTGCTTTTTCAGCTTAGGTATGTAAATAGAAAGCAGGGAAAGATGTGCAGAGGTGTGAGAAGTGGAGTAAAAGATGAACTGGTACAACCTATTTGCAAGCTTGCTGCCAGTCTTCACCCACAACTTAACATAAGGATACACAAGCTTTAGGGATGATCTTCTATCACAGCCAGGGTAAGGTTGTTTCCCAAACAACCTTTGTGACATTTCAGCAGCAAATGAACAGAAATGTAAACATGAAAATAATCTTTTAACTAAAAAAAAAATTTCAACATTAAATCAAGAAGAATTCAATGAACCTATGAAAAAAAATGAACAAGAAAAATACTCTCTTTAGATTATATTTTGTAAGAGGATTACAGAAGGGCTTCTTGTTGCAGTGCAGGAGAGGTTTTGCTGTTTGTTTCCTTTTTCTTTTCTTTCTCCTGCCTTCCCCCCCCCTTTTTTTTTTT